>JANHAO010020830.1:0-12706 GCA_026873985.1 Saraca asoca | reverse complement strand
CACTACTTTCATTCAAATAAATCAACTGATGCAAATGTTGACAATAAAGAAAAACATAAATAAATGTGGCATGGCTTTAAATTTCGATTGGCAACTACAATATTATTACTGCGTTCTGTTTCACAACCATATTTTTGTATAATTTTATTTCACAACGATAATATATTCTCATATTTATTTGTCACTTCTATAACAAGCAATTTATTAATTTATCAAGTAATTATCTTCTTACCTTCAAGTCTTATAAAACTTGTAAGTGTACTACATTCATATCCTTTGAAACTTGGACCTATATTATGAATATAAGATTGGGTATTGCTACTTTAGCTTGACTTCCAAAGGATCAAGAATTCAATATCTTTCTTGTATGGTCATATGATCCATTTCCCATATGACTGAGAAATTAAAATAGGCATTACATTGAGGAGTATGCACACCCATATGTATGAGTGGAATATGTTGCATGACATGTGATGCTTTCACATGTACATGTTACGTAGAATTATTTGCAATGTTATTATCCATTAATTATTTAATTTGTTAAATAATTAACTGAGATAAATAAAAAAATTAGTCCTCAATGAATTTGTGATGGTTAATTGAAATTTAATGTACACATTATCTATAAATTGATTTTATAGAAAATTATTCTTTAAATTAAGACTGAATGAATTGATATGAGATCTCAAAATTACTTTTAAGTAGAGAAAATATTAAAAAAAATAAGAAAAAAATTCATACGCCCTTTATCACCATAAAAAACATGAGATTTTTTACATCATTTTCTTATTGTTTTACTATTAAAGGCACAATCTAATGTCTATGGGATTTGCAACTTGTAATTTTAGCTATGAAGGACTCTTGTAACTACATTACAACCATTAGGAAATCCATTTGTTTGTGATTGTAAATTTGAAGCAGGTATTGAGATAAAGAACATGATGAGTTTGTGTACCGGAATTGTGATCAAAGTAAAAAAAAAAAAAGAAATAGAGTTTCAGCTGTAGCATCCGAATATTACAAGAGGTAACTGTTCAATCTAAAATTTTTAGAAATATACCAATAATAAGTCATAATTTCCTTAAAACATAAAAAACATAATCATTCATTTTCCTTGAAATTTCAAGATATTATATCTCAAAATTAATAGTCATAAAAGGACTTCAAGTTTAAATCTTAATCGTTAAACATTTGTTCAAAGAGATATTTAAGATATAATAACATTCACCATGCACAGTCATTAATTTTTTTGGAGTTATGCATATTCACTAATTAATAAAAGCTTTAAAAAAATGTCAGAATTTTTTTAGAAATTATTATTTTTCTAAAATTTTAATGAAACACTCTAAAATTATGTGGCAACAAAAGTAAGAGTTTTATATATGATTCTGCGAACTTTTAGTCAGATTTAATTCACCTATATATATATCATGGATCAATCATTATAATTAATTGCAGTGGACTATGATTTTAATGTTCAAAATTATAATTGAATTATTATAAATTTAATGCATAATTCACAATATAACTTAATAAATTAATTAAGTGCCTCTAAAAAAAATTAATTCAAGAATTTGTTGATTTTATATAAAGAAATAGAGACAAAGTGATTGCAAAGGCTTCAATGTCAACAAAAGCAAGTCTTTGGAAAACTTTTTCGGGAGTATATAAAAAAATATAGAAACAAAGTGATGGCAAAGACTTTAATGTTAACAAAAACGCAAGTCAAGATAGAAATCCTTTTCTGGAGTTCAGAAAACAAAAAAATGATTGCAAAGACTTCAATATCAACAAAAGCAACTCATGATTGGAAACTTCATATTATTTAATCTACAGTTGATGTCTTTGAATTTTTTTTTTACACGTCTTTGTTTAATAAAAATCTAATGCGAAATAATTTTTTAAAAATGTTACAACATTGATTAAATTATAGAATCGACATGAAAAATCATTAAACAAATCAGGTTTTATAAAAAAAATTGATATCTTTTCTTTGAAAGAACCCTATAACCCATTAAAAACGTTAGCTATTTAAAAAAAAAAAACAACTTTGCTCTAAAAAAAAAACACATTTCTATATACATTTTTGCAAAAACAATCACCAAACCAAAATCTCCAATCGCCCAACACAATCCCAATTTCGACAATTTCAAACATTTTATTATATTAACAAAGAATTCAAGACATTACATGACTAATCAAAATCAAAACATGTAAAATTAATAATAAATCTATACATTATTATATTGAATTGAGTTAAAGAAATATCGACCATTAATCTCAAATTCTTGTTAATTTCTTATTGAGTGTAAGGGTTTTGATTGCCTTCAAAGTACTGCATGTTTATAAGTACTACATGTTTATCGAAAACTAACATGTTTAAATTGAATAGTTACCTACATATACGATAAACAGATAATCAAGTATAAGCGTTTAAATTAAAAATTATATAGCTAGTTACTTACATACACAATAAATACATAATATTACAATTATAAGTATGTAAACTAAAAATTAAATAGTTTCCTACATATACAATAAACACATAATTAATAACCATCAATTTTTCCTAATTTTTTCCTTTAGAAGGATCTTCAACCCATGTCCCTTCACTATGCTCATCTTGCACATAAAACTCCTCTAAGTTGCCTTCATCATTCACCACAAGTAGTTCTAAAGTGAAAAGATGGTCTTCTTAATATCATTACTTATGTCTTCTCCATCTCCTTCTTCAACAATCTATCTTTTTCCTTAAAGAACTGCATACCACTACTTATTAGCTGGGTCTGTGATATAAAAGACTTGTTTTGCTTGGAATGCCATTATGAACTGTTCTGTTCTTATAACCTTCCCTATTAAGATCCATCAATGTAAACCCTAACTCATCGACTCAGATTTCATTGTGATTCTCAACCTATTTATATCAAAACATAGATGCCCTAATTTAATATAGTTAAGCTTCCATATGTCTTCAATCATCTTATAATATGACATATTTGAGCATACAAGGTTTTTTATCTTTGGAATTAGAAACATACATTAATTAAGCCAACAAAGTAAACTCATTATTTTACATAGTGCTCCTTTCATCTTGTCCCATTATGTAAAAAGAATACCCATTAATGTCATATCCACGATAAGATAAGCCATTCATGCAAGGCCTATGGACTAACCATCTTGTAATTTTAAAAACATCATGTTTGTGTAAACTAAAAACAAACTTAATTCTAGAATCAAGTGATGAAAGACCAGTTTTTTCTAGTTTGTAACCACTATACATTCTTTCAACAATTATGCTTTCTTGTAAAGGTTATATACTTATCCAAGTAAAGCTCCACTTTTCACTATTATGCAGGAAGCAAAGGTGTGCTTGTACTCGCATTTCATGATTGATGGTTACCACTCAGGTTCCTTGTGTACCCTTACCTGTAATTTTTCTCTCGTGACGAGACTTGGAAACTCTAATAACTTTTGCATTTGATAATTATTCACTATAAAACTCAACAACATCTTCAGCTATATAGCCTTCATTAATACATCCTTCATGCCGATGTTAATTCCTTATACACCTTTTTAGGATTTTCATATATTGATCAAAAGGTTACATCTACCTCAAATAATTCACAAAGTTTTATCTCTCTCAGTAAATAAACATCGAAATGCACCATGATGTCAAAAAAGAAACTAGACAATATATCTCAAGTTGACATAGTGTAACAACAACTTTCCTTTGCAAGTCATCCAATTTCTCAAGGTCAATGACTTTGTTTCATATTGCATTAAAGAAAAAACAAAGTCTAGTAACAACTGTCTCACATGTTTTGGCAATATTGATAAGATAGCAACCAGTAACAATTGTTGCATTAAAGCATGGCAATCATTAAATTTTAAATTGACTATTTTCAAATCTTTCATTGAAAAAAGACTTTTGATATTTAAGGAATACCTTTGTGGCACCTTAATAGCTTGAAGACACTCATAGAAACTTATTTTTTCCTTTCTAGAAATAGTATAACAAACTGGAAGCAAATTCATATGTTGACCCTTCTTCTCTAATGCTAACTCTTTTTGTATTTCCATTTCAAGTAAGTCTAGTTTGGCTTTGACTCTATCCCTAGTCTAACATAATGTGTTCAAAAGCACTCTAATGAGACTATCACAGATATTTTTCTCCGCATGCATCACATCAAGCTTATGTTTCACAAGCAAGATTTGCCAATATGGAAGATCAAGCATATGAACCCCTTTTTCATGAAGTCTTATCACTAGTAAATGTATAAGATTTTCTAAAAATGACATTAATATTTTTCACCCGTTCATAAAATTGGTCCTTAGTTAATGGCATTAGAGTTTTTCCTTCCTCTGACAACCCATTGAAAGCCTTTATTTGCCTACAACAATGGTAGAACTAGGGAAGAATTCTCCAGTGATTGAGATACACTGCCTTCTTTCCATGCTTAAGTTGACAAGAAGATGTATCATTCTCACAAATAGGGCATGCTTTATGTCATTTGACACTATATCTGAATAAGTTTCCATAAGTTAGGAAGTCATTTATTATACAAAAGAGCAAGGCATGCAATTAAAAAGGCTCTTGATGATATGCATCAAACATTGACACATCTTTATCCCACATAATCCGCAAGTCTATAATAAGTAGTGCCAAGAAAACATCTATATGATTTCCTAGTTGTTTGGAGCCCAAAATCATCAATGAGAACATTATATAGTTGCGCTTCATATAAAACGAAGGAGGTAAATTTTAAATTACCAATAGAATGGGTTATGTTTTATGTTTGTTGCTCAAATCACGATGATGGTTTATTCCATCTAGACAACATCCAAGCCTAATGTTTCTTACTTTACTAAATTTAGGGAACACTAAATCAAGCATTTTCCATTGAGGAGATTTAGCCTGATGTCAAAGCTTGTCATCCAAAATCATCATGTTTGCATGTCATGTTAAGTTCTTAGCATTTCTTGTATTAGTAAATGTGTTTTTAAACCTTACTATTATCATCAAAAGATATCATAACACCTTAGCTGGAGACCCTTTATTTCTCACTACATCATTCATCTTCAATTTTTAATGTGAAGCCCCATATTTTGGACACTTATGTAAAATTTTGTACTCCATTTGCTATAATATACAATTATTAGGGCAATCATGTATCTTCTTATACTCCATACCTATTGAGTACAAGATTTCCTCGGCCTCATAAGTACGATCTAGAAGTTCATTACCTTCCAAAAGCATATCTTTCAGCAATTTAAGTAAGGATATGAAAATCTTATCACTCCACTCATTCTCCGCTTTTAAGTTAAAAAATCTCAATACAATAGATAATTGTGTAAATTTAGTACAACCTAGATATAAAGGCTTTTCTACATCACTTAACAAACTTCCAAGGATATATAATCACTCAATAAAATTATCTTTAATAATATCATGCACCATAGCCTTCAATCGATCATCCAAACTTGCATCAATTTCATCATTTTGGTATCCTCCCTTGTCTTGAAAACTATTAGACATACTAGGCAATTTAGTTTCACCATGTGATATCCATCATGTATATCCTTTGTCAATTCCATGAATAAATAAATGATCTTTGACTTCCTCAACTTCATTCTCTTAACACAGCAACATCTCACATAAGGACACTTAATCAACTAATTGCTATTTGCAACATGTTTAATCAACAACAAATCTAATAAACTTCTTAACTCCATTTGTATATTTTTCACTCAATTAATAAGTAGATATCTACTTATGATCCATGACTACCAAATCTTGGTTTCAACAAATAATTTTGGGTGAATTTAATTTGAAAAAACATTTAGGGTGCACAATTAAACATAATCAACACGTTATTTATATCATCCACATCACATCACTGATTAAAAAATTAAAAAAGAAATGCTATTGTTACCTAGATATATACAGAGTAAGATGAAGAAGTTTGGTTCAAACTACCAAAAAAGGGAGAGTGAAAGTGAGCAAGGCTTTTGTGGTCGCCAAAAGAGTGAAAGTAAAAGGAGACTGAGATTGCCTTAGTATCGTCGGAGATGGAAGGGCGAGAGCTAGGATTTCAAACAAGCAAGAGTGATAATTTGTTTGATGAAAACTTTTGTAAATGGTAGACTTTGAACATTGTTTTTTTAGTAAGAATTGACATCTTGATTTTCATTTAACCATGTTTTTCTTGCTATTGTTTCTCTTTTATTTTAAATTATTTTCATCTATTTTTTAGATAATATATTACAATTTTCACATAATAAATTGCCTAAAGGCTAATTGCTTTTTGAATTATTTTCTCCATTAAATAATGCTTAAATTCTTGAATTATTTTGTCCAATTTAACAATATTTAAATTCTTCAAATATTTTGTAAGTCTTGGTAAAATAGAATCATTTAATTGGACAGATAAAAAAATTAATGACTAGAGAATAATTTTATTCATAAATAAAATTAGACAAAATAATTTGAGTAAGAAGACATTAGAAAAAATTGACGTCTCTAATATTAAATTTAATTAAAATATACACACACTTTAGACATTTGTTTTTGTTTAAAAAAACATTATTATTCCTATTAGCTCAATTTTTTTTTTTAAAAAATAAGACTTCTCTAATATTACATCTAATTAAAATGTGCAAAGACTTTTGATTAAAAAATAATGTTATTTTTCTTAATTCATCTTTTTTTTTGAAAAAGATAGACATCTCTAATATTACATCTAATTAAAATGTGTGAAACTTTAGACATTAGTTTTAGTTAAAAAATTGATGTTGTTTCTCTTAAGTCGTCTTTGTGTTAAAGGTGATGCTTTGTGTTAAAAGTTGACATCATTTCCATTATCATTTTATATTTTTACAAAAACCTGCGACTAGTTACAATTCTTTGAATTTTGTTAAAGACATTGGTTTGTATTAGAAAAACAATGTGATTTCTATTAATTTTCTTTTAAAAAATAGAGAAAACTATTGCAAGTTGCATTTTTACATAAACTTACTAATAGTTAAAATTCTTCGGATTGTATTAAAAATGTCGATTTGTGCTAAAAAATTGATGTCATTTTTATTAATTTTTTTAATAAAATACAAAATTCTATTGCAAGCTAAATTTATACAAAAACTTGGTGCTAGCTACATTTTCACATAAAACACTCCTCCAACCAAGTTTCATAGATTTGGATCAACAAAAATTTCAAATACATTGCAAAACAACTATTCCAACAAACTAATAATATATATATATATATATATATTTCAATAAACAAAAAATGAAACCTCAAACATCAAAAAGGGTACTGGGACTAGAAGGAATAATGTTGCTAACAATTCCTTCAACATAAAATAAGCAATGTATATGTAACATTATTGTTGATAGTTACAAGGAGTACACCACATCAAAGGTTGTCTATAAGACAATACACACATCAAAGATAATCTACAAGACAACAATCACACATTAAGCACACCCATCATCCTCTTGTTTAAAGGATCCATATGTCATACTTGAAGGGAAAAAGGAAAAAAAAATGTCAATTATTCCCTATACACAAATTAAGTAATAAAAGAGAAAAAAAAAAGGGAAAAATAAATTATAAATCTTTAGAGTAAGATAGAGGAGAATAAAACTAAGGAAAAAAAGAGAAAGAGAAAGGGAATAATATATGAAAATTCAAAGCAAGCTAAGACTTAATATGTTAGAACTAGTGTGCAATATCATAATGTGCGGAGGAGTAAGCTAGGTCAATTGACCCTACTCATTCCCATGTGGCACTACCACTGCATGGGAAACCATTTCCTGTGAATTTTTTCGAGAAACACTCATTGGTACTTTTAATATTTCTTGGATCCAAATTTGAATGATAAAAAAAAATTAACTAATTTTTTTCATGATATTAAAATATTTGCTATCACTTTTTCTTTACTGTTTTTTATTCACTCTAAAAATTCTTGTAGTAAATTTTTATTTTTTTTTTAGAAATACTGAATTTAATGAGAGGGTTATGAATCACACATTAAAGTAACAGTCGAGCAAACGTGGGCTGAACAAGTATTTTTTTTGAGTGGTTGTGTTGGGGGTCTCTACCATTATCTATTAAATATGGAACTATGTTGGAGGCTTATTGAATGTGATTCCATTGGCTGCCAAACATTTGAATATGCTTTCATTTGCTTACTAGTTCCGTCCTCCTATTCTACATCAGATTCAGCTTTTAGACACAAGACAGTTAAGGTAACGCAAGCTTTTGAGGTGAATTCTTTTTTTTTTTCCACCAAAATAAGCTGTGCATGCATATCTACCAATCAAATTAATGCTCATATTAGTTTCTGAAGGAACATGATGTATTAACACTATATATTGTGTAAAACCTCATGTTTAACTACATTTTGTTGCACCAAGCTCCCTCTTTCATGAGCCACCAACAATCATTCATCAAGTTTAAACAAGCATACCTTAAGCATGTGAACCGTCATCATATTCTTGTGACTTCTTCTTCCTAATAAAAGAAAAAAAGCTTGAAATGACACTTAATACATCACATATAGAGGTGGCAAACGGATGGGTTCAGATGGATATGGGTAGGGTCATTATTGATCCACTTAACATTCATGATCCAATATAAAATTTTAAATGATTCATCCAATTATTTATCAAATTATTAATGTTTAATATGTTATTCTTTTTTGCCGACATTTTTTTTCACCACTTTAGATTATTCACTACAAAAGAAGAACTATTTTTCCACGAAAAAATACATCGGAATACATGAAAAAATTGTGGGAGATTTGCTTTTCTGTGAAAAAATTTTCATGTGAAATTCAAGCGCGTAAATTTTGTATGAAATTCAAGCATGAAAAATTTTAATTTTTATGTTTCAAAATTAATTGTTATTTTTGAATGATACGTTGATTGAAAAGTATATCTTCCAAATTTACTATATGTAAAATAATATATAAGTAGAATTTTTGAAAATATATGAATGAGATAAAATTCTTGTACGCTCTTATGTATTCAGTTTTGTGTCCATTTTTTTTAATGAGCAAGGAGATATCTTAACAAATAAATACTTAACATTTTCTTTTAAATGGGCCAAAAGAATCATATTATAAAGATTAGTGGAGTCAATGCTCTAACAAATGCCACACAATCAATAAATATACTAAAAGTTATAATAATATATTTAACAAATGTTTGGAGGAGTGAGCAAGGTCAATTGACCACACTCACTCCCATGTGGCTCTGTCGCTATATGGGAAATCATTTTCTGCAAATTTTTTCAAGAAAGTGTCATTAGTGCTTTGAATATTACTTAGATCCAAATTTGAATGATAAAAATAAAAACTGACTAAAAAAATTTTTCACGTTGACTTTCTTTCCATGATATTAAAGTATTTGCAATCACCTTTTTTTTTTTATTCTTTTTTACTCTCTCTAAAAATTCTTGGAGTAAAATTTTTTTAGAAATACTTAATTTATTGAGATGGTTGTGAATCACAAATTAAAGTAACAAGCTAGCAAGCATGGGTTGAACAGATATTTTCTTGTGTGGTTGTGTTATGGGTCTCTTCCTTTGTCTACTATGCATGAAGCTATGTTAGAAGTTTATTGAATATGGCTCTTTTGGCTACCAAACCTGACAATTCAATATTCTTTCATATACTTACAGCCTCCTCGGTCTTATTCTACATAGGATTCAGATTTTTGACTGTGGTCAGTTAAGGTAACATAAATTTTTAAGGTAACTTCTTTTTCCACCAAAATAAGTTGCGCATGCATGTCTTCTAATCAAATCAATGCTCATATTAATTTTTGAGAGAACGAAATGCATTAACCCTATATATTGTGCAAAACCTCCCATTTAACTACATTTTATTGCACCGAAATTTCTCTTTCATGAACCACTGACCATTCATTACGTTTAAACTTACAAATCTTAAGCTTGTGAATCACCATCGCTCTCATGGTTTTTTCTTCCGAAATGAAAAACTTGAAATGGCACCCAATACATTACATGTAGAGGTTGCAAAGGGATGGATTAGGGTGGATATGGGTTGAGTCTTTATTTATCCACTTATCCATTTATGGTCCAATGTAAAATTTTAAATAGGTCATAGATAACCCATGATCCATAGATCTATAGTTAATTTGACTCATGGCTTTATCCATCAATTTATTATTGCTTTATATTTTTTTACTTTTGTTGATATTAATTTTTTCCACCACTATAGGTTGTTCACCATAAGAAAAACACAATTCTCCATGAAAAAATAAGTAGGAAAATGTTAAAAAATACGTGAAATTTGCTTTTCTATAAAAATTTATTTTTGTCAAATTCAATCGCGAAAAATTTTAAGCTTTATGTTTCAAAATTAATTGTTATCTTTGAATGATACATTAATTGAAAAGTATACCTTCTAAATTTAGTATTTTTGAAATAATATATATAAGTAGAATTTTCACAAATATATGAACGAAGTTAAATTCTTGCATGCACTTATAATTTTTTTTCTTTTTTAATAAGTAAGCAGATATGTATATATCTTAATCAATAAAAACTTAAAATTTTCTTTCAAATGGACTAAAAGAATCATATTATAAAAAGTAATGGGATCAATACTCTAACAAACACTATACATTCAATAAATATACTAATAATTATAATAATAAATTTGAGAAAAAAGTTTGTAGGAGTGAACGAGGTCAATTGACCCCACTCAGTCCTATGTGGCTCTGCCATTGCATGGAAAACCGTTTCCCGCGAATTTTTTCAGGAAAGAGTCATCACTGCTTTCAATAATTCTTGATTCCAAATTTAAATGATAAAAATAAAAATTGACTAAAAGGTTTTTTTCATCTTGACTTGCTTTATATGATATTAAAGTATTTGCAATCACTTTTCTTTACGCTTTTGTATTCACTCTAAAAATTCTTGGAGTAAATTTTTTTGAGAAATACTTAATTTATTGAGATGGCTGTGAATGACACATTAAAGCAACAAGGCAGCAAACATGGACTGAATAGATATTTTCTTCATTGGTTGTTTTGTCGGTGTCATCCTCCGTCTACTATATATAGAGCTGTGTCGGACAGTTATTGAATATGGCTCTAATGGCTACCAAACCTAACATTTCAATATCCTTCCATTTACTACTTCTTCCTCCATTTTATTCTACATTGGATACAGATTTTAGACAGAGGTTAAAGTACCACAAGTTTTTTATGTAAATTCTTTTTCCACCAAAAATAAGTTATGCATTCATGTTACCAAAAGGAATTGTATTTAGTGGCAATTTTTTAGTAATCGCTGCTAATGCACATCACAGCGCTTTTTAGAATCACCGCAAATTCATGCATCGAGAAGTATTTGGTAGCGATTTTTTTTATACTTAGTTGTGATTTTTAGAACCACCAGAAAAGTAAACATAGTCGCAGTTTATCGGTAATTAGTAGTAGTTTTTCTAGAATTTCTTAAAAAAATATTAATTTTTGCTATGGTTTTCCAAATTTTTTTTAAAAAAATTGTTTTTGCGGCGGTTTTTTTTGCATTTAGTAGTCATTTTTTAGAATATTTTTGAAAAAAAAAATATTGATTATGGATTATAAATGCAAATATATGGGTATGTCTATACAAATAAGTTAAACATGAGTAACACACAAAACCTAAAATCTAGGACAACGTGGTTAACTCATTTAGAAGGGCACAAATTAAGAACGAAGCCTCCAAGCCTATGACTATAGTCATTATGGGAACACAATAACATATCATGTCATTGCAACATAGAACACCCAATCTTGAGCACTCTTGACCATAAATGCAACAAGACATCTAAATGTAGCTCATATCATGTCATTGCAACATGATATTGTGCTGTACTACAGAGTGAAAACAAAAATGAAAACCAATAATCATTCTCTAACACATAGACTTTATTCTATATTTCATCCCCAAAGACCTAGTTTACAATCATGCATAGCAAACAAATGGCTATACGTTATATCATAATGTGGAAAGCAACTATTTGTCGCACAAGTTCTTGAAGATCTTCCATGGGGGAGTCTTCACTCTATAAAACAAACAAGATTTAGATTGATCAAATACAATATAAGATGGAATAACACCTTAATTTGAAATAGGTAATAAAGCCAACATAAATCCAGACCACATATTAAAATATTACTTGCAAAGAAGCCAGACAATTATGATGATGACATGTGCCAAATAGATGATAAAGAGGATCTTTTAGTTGGTGCATCAGTAAAGTCTAAGTCGGTCAAACTAACAACGAAGAACCAGGTAATTAAACATCTCAGTCAAACTAAAAAAAATTCAAACATATAAAGTTTGTTTCAAATGTTGATGGTGGCTGTTGGATATTATAGTGTACATTTATTGTTGTAATTGCCACGTTAATATTATTTAAGAGAGAAAAAGTTTCAAATAGTAATGAAATGAAAAAAGAGATAAAAATAAGGTACAATTTTTTTGGATATTTTTTTATGTGTACATGTGAAGTGCAGAAGAATATATATTTATATATATATATATATAATAGAATAACAGGGCATGAAGACTTGCTATCAACACAGTACGGAAGAGCATAAACATAAGATGATAAGAAAGGAAGGGAAGGGAGAATAGACAATAAGTAATTAAATAAAGAAATGAATAAAAGAGGAGATCCTTGCAAT
>JANHAO010020829.1:0-12722 GCA_026873985.1 Saraca asoca | reverse complement strand
TGATGATCAATAAAATGCTCTTTTGGCCAATCGACTGTGCTTTATTTTTCTAGTTGCTCAATCTGTTGTGAGTGAGAGTGGGGTCGCATGCAAGCTACGTCCGAGAAATCTTGTTCAAGACATGAAAGCTCGCCCACATGAGAGCTATGGGTAGTCAATTGTATGAAAGCTACAATGATTTAGTTTTAGCATCTTTATGCTGTTGTGGGCCGGTAGCTAAGATTTTGTTTTGTTATGGCAAGATGAAAATCATTCATCGAAGTTTTGTTGTGGCGAGGTGAAAATCGTTCACCAAAGTTTTCTTGTGGTGAGGTGAAAATCGTTCACCGAAGTTGTTTTGTTGTGGCGAGGTGAAAACCATTCGTCAAAGTTTTGTTATGGCAAGGTGAAAACCATTCACCGAAGTTTTGTTTTGTTGTGGCGAGGTGAAAATCATTTGCTGAAGTTTTGTTATGGCGAGGTGAAAATTGTTTGCCGAAGTTGTTTTGTTGTGGTGAGGTGAAAACCATTCGTCGAAGTTTTGTTTTGTTGTGGCGAGGTGAAAACTGTTTATCGAAGTTGTTTTGTTGTCGCAAGGTGAAAACCATTCACCAAAGTTGTTTTGTTGTCGAGGAACTCGCTCCCTTGGTTGTAATTCATGGAATGTGGTTCATTTTGAATGTATCAACAGGGTAGGCCTTACGCCATCTCACCCTCGGATGAATCTTTGCAATGACAAAGTGAAAACTTTCTATCTAGACAATGCTTGGCCAATCGACAGTTTACATTAATCAGCATACAATAGTTGATACAATTAGTCACCATTGATAACAGATGAGCATTACAGGATCAGAATATGGTTTTGATGGAAGGCTCAAGCTCTTGGGTGACAACTCACTGAACCTGCTGAGCGTGCTGTCCTGATGGTCTTACCACATAATCCTGTAGTCAGCCTCTTCTAATAAGGCCTTCTATGGCATCTTTTAGTGCTTGGCATTCTGAGGTGGTGTGTCCAGCCTCATTGTGATAAGCACAAAATCTACTTTGGTCTCTGGGCTTAGCAGGCGCCCTCATTGGTCTGGGCTTTCCGAAGTCCTCGTTATGCCTTTCTATGACAAAGATTCTATCCTGTGTATCTAGTAGGATGCTGTAGCTCTCAAAGCAGCCTTCAGGTCACTGAGGTTTCGCCTTTCTCGCAAGATGAGAAGCATGGTTGTTGTGACTCTCGCTACCCCTCTTTTTGCTTGCGGTGTGACCACTATGGTGCATTTTATGCTTGGGTTCCTCCATTCTGAAGGTTTCTTCCCATCTTATTTCTTTAGCGGCTCGCTCGTAGAATTCAGTGAGGTCTCAAGCTAGGGAATTGTAGAGGCTCCAGTATAATTTTCCATCTTTGTGAAGTCCCGCTGAGATAATTGTTAGAATGCCCTCCTCTGAGGGATTCTCCATGTAGTTGGCCTTGTGCCTGAATCGGGCTACATAGTCCTTGAGCGGCTCGTCCTTGTGCTGGAAAATCATTACCGGATGGCAAGGGGGCGCAAGTTGTTTCTTCAGTGCTCGGTACTGGTTAACAAATTTCCTTTAGCATTCTTCCCAACTGTCGATGCTACGAGCCGGGAGGCACCTGATCCATGTCTGAGGTGTCCCCCCTAATGTGGCAGGAAAGATGTGACACTTCACTAGGGGGTCCATTTTTTGGAGGTCCATTTGGTATTGAACACATCTAGGTGATCGCTCGGATCGCTGTCCCTATCATACAGCGAGATCACGGGCACTTTGAGTTTCTGTGGGAAAGGTCATGTCTCGATCTCCACAGAAAATGGAGAGCTTTCCTCGTGGCATGGCTAATGGCTCTGAGATTGTGGACGTTCTTCTAGCCGTTTGAGCCTACGGAGGATCTCTTCCATTGTCCGATTCTGCATCTCAGACTGAGGGGTGGAGCTTCCTGCTCGTTGCAATTCCCCCAATTGCTGACTATCATGATCTTCATGAGTTTCTTTTTTAGCCTTTTTATAAAGTTGCTGGAGCAATGCTATGAGTTCTTCTTGTCTCTGCGTGCTCTGAACTTGGGCCTGCGCCAGTGCTTTGACAGTTTCTGCCAGTTCTCTTATTGTGCTTTCGAGCATCGGACGAGGTTGGCCGGGCGTTAGTGCCTCTTGAGTTTCAGGAGTAGTAATAGATTGTTGGTGAGCCCCTACAGCGGGAGTGTCCGTCAGCTAGAGGGTTGGAGTGGTTAAGCTTTGAGTAGTTCTTCCTCTGGCCATTGTTATGCTGCAATGGAGACTTCAAAGTGCAGACGGTCCCCACAAACGATGCCAAAATGTTGACGTTAGATTTTAGTTCGTATAAATGGTCCCAAAATCTGGCCAATGGGAGAGAGTTCAAGAACCCAATGCTGCTCCCGAAGTGCAGAAGGAGATGGACCAAGAGGAAGAAGGAAAGGGAGGTGCGGTGTTTTTAATGTGGTTCAGCCAAATTCGGGTGGCACCAGACCCTACGTCCACGGTGGAGATTTTATTAATGTATTGAGAAATGATTTTAGTAGAGTTTCTGCTTACAGAGTTGTTGGTCTCTCCCTCTCTTCTAACAATGCAATCCTATTTATAGAGGAAGGAGGAGTTACATGCATTAATTACAAGCTACATTTGTGTTACATCAAGATATAAATTGAAAAGATAGTAAAAAACTACAATTTAGCTACTGCAGGATGAGTCCCCTCTTGTCGGCTGTAGACTTGTGTCTATCTACATGTGTTGCTCTACACTACTTTACCAAGTGAGGTGTTGGGTGTCCTGAGCGGGGATTCCTGGTTTGGGGTTGTCATGGGACCACTATAGCGAGCTTGGTGCTGCTGTATCGAGGTAGCATGCTCGAGCAGGGTAGTCAAATGCTTGTCGGGCTGGTCTTATGATCACCTTACTGCATCACTATCTTGTGACGAGCGAGGTGAGGCTTGCTTTGCGAGATGGTATCAGGATGACTTCGCTGTGTCGCTTTCTGATAGAGGGCAAAGCAAAGCTTGTTGGGTGCCTTTGGCGAGGCGAAGGGCTCGGCCTTGGTCATGCTCGGGGGCTCGTTCTCTTGAAGCCGTGTTTTACTTATAACAAAAGGTGACTCTTATGACCCTTGCTCCCCAATACGATTCAATAGGTGCTTCATGTGGCACTTTGTCTCCTTCTCAATCATGGTTAGGTTTTCATGCATCGTCATATTCATCAAGTCTCAAAGACTAAGTACTTTATGTACACATAACAAGCTTTCAATCTATCTCATATCACAAATTTATTCAGGTTCACATCAATTATTCCTATAGCAACACAAGCCATGTTCATAAATCATGGTTCACAAAGACCATGGCTACCTTCCACAAAATTCCATATTTAAAGCATACACACATAATAGCATGATTACACATTTACTTCTCATGATTTCCATTAATTATCATAAACTCTCACATAACTAGCAAAGCTTTCACTATTGATTCTAACATTGCACAAAAGCAAAATTACAGTTTTAATTCCACCAAGATTGGGCACCAATGCCCTATACATATCATCATTTCACTTTAAATCCTCAAGTTTCCAATATTTTCATCTTTATCTCAATATTGTACTATCATTACAATTAAGCCTTAAAACATCACATTAATTATTTCCCTTACACTTTTCCTCATAGCTAATAAGCCCTACTAATTTTCCAGCATATCCAATACTTCAAAAATCACACCAACTTTTTTGTTTAGTCCCTAACTTTCCAAAAACAATTTTTTCTACTCTAGGGTCTCTAGGGCACTTTCATCCAGTAGATAATTTTCTAAAATTAAATTACATATTTTAATTTTTTAAGCTAATTTCTTTCAATTTAGTCCTTATTAATACTATCTTCCACTTTCATCGATTTTGACTCATCCAAACCTATGCCAATCAAGTCTAAACATGTTTTAAAGTCATTTATACACAAGAATACCAACTAAACACTTATCTTAATTATACTATTCATTTTAAGTCCAATTAGTCCCTTATAACCACATTAAACTGCCATTATGTTACAAAAAGTTCCTAGTAACATAGAGTTGGTTCTAATAATCTTCTTAGGGAATTTTAAGTTAATTAAACTTGATGTAGCTTAAAATTATCATTTTCAACCATACCCAATATACCATAGGATTGAATCAATGGTCCCAACTACCTAATTATCGTCTAGCTCCAAATCTTGATTTTATGATTCCCATGCCCTAGAAACATCAATAAACACTAGATTTAAGGTTATTTCAAATTAAAACATCATAGAATCTAACAAACTATCCTTGGTCAAACCATATTCCATAAGGAGGGGTTTAGTTTTCTCAAAAATCTATCAACACAACACAAATCCAATCAATCAAATCATACATACACATCATCATAAGTCTCCAAACCATATGTGTACAACACAAACTCAACAAAAACCATAAATAATATGAGAATACTCATGCAACAACATAATCAACTATCAAGCAGAAAGGAGATTGGAACCTCTTGGATGTTAAAGGAAGATCTAGAACTCCAAAAGCACAAAAGATAAAATTAATAAGGAAGAATTGCAAGAAAGTCACCCTCTCATCTTTTTTTTTGGAATTTTTTTCATAAAATACCTTAGAATCATTAGGAAAAGGCATAGGAAATGTTACAAATTCAAAATCACTTCTTAGGTCCTTGGAGACCCATTTGGTCGAAACTTCACTTTCCATTTTCCCTTCATTTTTGCTTCCAAAATCCAAAACAAAAAAAAAAAGAATTACATAGAATTGAAGAGGAGATTGAAAAGAAGAGCATAGCTAAATTTGATGAAGAGTGGAGGTGGTTTTCCTAAGAAAACTCTAGAGAGAACTTTTTAAGGAGAGAAAGCTCCATTGTCTTCCATGAAAAAGTGAGATAAAGTGAAGATGGCTGCCCATGGTATTTTTCTAGCCTTGCTATGGGGTTTCCATTCTTAAGAGCAAGTCTCCTTTTATTTTTATGTAATTATGACTTAAAGGTAATATAGTAATTTCACGTAGGGATATATAGGTAATTTCCTTGTTAGACTTATACAAAAGGGTAGTTTAATAATTTTAGACAATCATATTTTAGTAGGTTTCACTAAATGCTAAAGGTTATTTTTGTATTTTTCATTTTAGATATTTTCTAGACTAATGGAATTTTTGTAACTACACTAAGGAGCATTATGATCATTTCTATTTTAGCCTTATCCACAAGGCCATTCTTGTAAATAGATACAAGGGCATTTAGGACACTTCACACCTTTAATATTATCCATAAGAAATCTTTAAAAATGATTCAAAATTAAATGTTTATCCAAATATATTAGTAAAAAATTAATTATGCTACTATTCATTCACAACCATTAGAGCATCCATTTTTCGAGCAAAGAAAATCAAATTGATACCAAGCGCTATAACAAGACAAATTGAAAGATGATCAAGATCACATGCAACCTCAAAAGGACAAGAATAAAGAGTCAAGGTCTAAAACATCAAGAGTAGTGTCATCCCAATAGCATAAGTATGATACCTCACTCCCCACAATGAATGAGAAGATTCTCTTGAACATAGAAAAAAAACTTCACAATCCCTAATCTGAAGCCTATAAAAGGTTGATTCTAAAAGAGAGTTCAATCAAAGATTTGCAAATATCATTGAGATAATGGCCATGACACCAAAACATGTGTCTAACTACAAGATATCATAGAAAATCTCATTCTAGAAAGGAGGTTGGAAAGGTTCGTGTCAAAAGATCACAAAAATAAATAACATCTAGAACCAGATCAAATCAACAAATAGTGACAACATTTAGAACAGACTAGCACCAAATGATAACAACTTGTAATGACCTCACAAGAACCAAGGAAACGCTACTCGTGCCACTCAAGCAAGGAATCAAGAGTAGGGTAGACACCCCATGCAAATGATCCATGTGATCTCTAGAGGAAAAAGGAAAACCATTAATGAGCACAAAGAGTATATGAAGAAAGTTTACAATGGTAATCAATATACTTCGATAATAAAGAAACCGAAGCTCCAAAGCCCTAGGTCATTATCTGACAAAGACACTAAAAGCCTTGTAAATAACACTGATAACCCTTTAGTGATTAGAGTCAACATAGCCAGATATGAGGTAGATAGAGTCCTAGTAGACACTATATTTATACTACAACTATTAGCTTTTCAATAACTAAAAGTCAAGAGAACTAACCAAAAATAACTTGACACTTCGGTGTTCAAGTTTGAGGGATGGCATTAACAGTGAAAGGTGTAGTCTCTTATAGGGAGCACTGGTTGAAAGAGATTAGATTTCCCCCTAGCACTTTCATTTCCCAATGACCAACACTCTATCAACATACAATATGATTTTAGGAAGGCCATCCCTCATCAAGTTTAAAGTTTAAAGTAGTTCCTTTAACCTATCATCCCATCCCCAAATTTCCTACAACCTGAAGCATTAGCATTGTCTATAGGAATAAAAGAAAAATCCAGGTCTTGTACTATGGAAATGATTAGATTGAGAAAGAAGGAGAAAAGGGGCAAGATCAAGGAACCTGATAAAGAGAAAAAGAAATCCTCTCCCTGTCAAAGCTTAATCCTAACAAGGTGGCAAGTCTCAACATTGAAACTAACTTAGTTGAGAAAGATAAGAAGCTAAAACTAAAAGATAAGTTGCATAAAGTCTACTAAAAAGATCTAGCCAAGTTCATGAACAATGGAATAGCCATATGAAGGAACAAAATCCTAGTAAGCCAAATTTCTAATGGAAAATGCCAACATGTTTGTAAAGGTCCTAGATGACATTCTACAAAAAGATCCCTAAGTCATAATTAATCAACTAGCAATAGATCCAATAACTAAACTAGTAAAGTGGAAGAAGCGGCCTTTGGGAGAAAAGTGCAACTAAGTTATCAAAGATAAGGTAAGAAAACCTCCTAATGTGAAGTACATTAGAGAAATAAAATACTAAAAGTCTAACAAATCCTATCATGGTAAATAAATTAAATGGGAAGTAAAGAATGTGTATCAACTTCATAAACCTCAACAAAGCCTATCCAAAGGATAATTGTCCTTTACCTATCATTGACAAGCTCATAGATGGATCTACAGGACACAAAACACTTAGCTTTACTTATGCTTTCTCTGGGTACAATCAAATCAAAAACGCCTGGGAAGACAGTAACAAAACTACATTCATAATAGAAAAAAGAACATATTATTATAATGTGTTGCCCTTTGAACTATAAAACATAGGAGCCACTTACCAAAGACTAGTCAACAAAGTCTTTGAAGTGCAAATTGTAAGAATCTCAAGGTATATGTGGATGGCATGGTCATCAAAAGTGCCAAGGCAAATACACATATGAAGTAAAAATGTGCAAGTTGATCACTTTCAAAGTTAACCATAACCACATCCTATTTGGAAACAAGATCGATCTTCATGGAAATTAGAAAAATCCTAGCATTAAAGAGTCATAGGAGGTAATGAATGCCAAAAAAGAAACTATTTCATGGATGACTCTAATCAAGAAGTACATCAAATCCTAGAAGATACCTCAAACAAAGAGCAAATTGAGGCACTAATCAAAAAATCAACTTGATTTTGTTTAGAGAATAGAATACTTCAAAAAAAAGGTTCCCATTACCATAATTAAAGTGCTTGACACCTCAAGAAGCAAAATGTGCCATGTTTGAAATACACCAAGGAGTATGCAAAGTTCACTTTGGCAAATGAACCTAACTCACACGATAATTCATCCAGGCTATTATACCTTAAGAAAACATGCTGAAAAATATGCCAAAAGTTGTGAGGCATGCCAAAAATTTGCACCAACATACCTCATCTATAATTCTTAAACCCTTGAAGGGAAAAGAAATACCAAAAAATGAAAGACTGTAAAATCATTTCTGAAGATCTTCAACAAAGCCCCAACTTTGATTAGGAGCCCAATCAATCCAATCAACATCTTCGAAGGTGCCATCTACCTACTTTGACTTTCTAGAGCACCTACTCATCTTTAAGACAAAGAAAGCAAAGGAGAAAAAATGAAAGTTATGCCTCAAAAAGATTAGTCAAGAACCTTAGAAAATGCAAGCAAGAATACCAATTTAGAAGTTGAACAAAACGAAAAAAAAAAAAGGAAAAATAGTCTAAAGCATTAAAAATGAAATTTAAAGAAGAACACATTGGAATAACACAAAAAATCTCACATAGAAGTCCTTAACATTAAAATGGCTATTCGAAGAGATGTGCCTTGAAAATCTCATTCCTAGTGGGTGGAAACATCTCTTTTCTTCTAAGCCTAAAGCACTTCAAGCCCAACACATCTTCTCTACTGAACTTCTAAACCAAAATAGATGTTAACTTTGTAAAACAAAGCTCAAGCAAAGAGAAGTCTTTAAAGCAAGAGTCCCACTCTTAGGTAGCATTTGTTTTAGTCTACAACTTCAATCTACTCACAACTTAAAAGCTAAACTTAAGGGCAAATGATAAAGGGAAAAACTTCTTGATTATTATCTGATGACATCTTGCCATGTGGTATAGACTACCATAACTAAGAAGCATAAGATCACAACCAAAGGCTACACTGCCTTCTAGAAGCATGACATCTCTGCATACACTAGGGATCCACTTATAGATATTAAGTTGGACTCAAGTAATAAACCCTAATTAGGATATGCCACTATAAGGCTTGTTGTCACATCCTTCAACCTATATACGAATATATATCTTTAGATTAAAGGAGGTGTTGTTACATCCTAAGACAAAGCATGCTATGTTATAGGTCGTATACACTATAATAGATGCATAACAATGGAGATAAGATCTTTTAATCAGCATCTATAGCATTTTCTTATATCACTAAAGGTTCTCAAATCTTGGATACACCATTAATAAAGATTTGATAGCATTCTCATTGATTTTCTACATCATGATAGTTGACATAATTGCTTTCATTGCTCAAACCGATAATTCCTCTAGCCCTCAATGACCACAGGTAGTAAGTTCACTTATAAGGCCAAAATTGCAATTGTAAGACCCTACCTAGATGCCTTTAATTCTTGTCTAGGATCTTACTAAATGCTACTATACTGAACCTATCTATCACGGCTTATAAAAGAGTAAAAAGAAATTCAATTACAAAAATATCTTTTTGTGACACTTCCAAGGATGCAATTCTCTAAAATAAGTTACAAGTAAGGTATTGCAAAAGCAATTAGGGCAAGTTGAAATTCCCTAAACTAAAACCTAGACACTTCACTCATCCCATCAAAATAACCATCCTTAATTAGGCTTGTATATCAAGCCCCACTATGCTTTCTACTTTAACACTATACATGGCTTGACTCTCACATAGATCCAAAAACAAGAAATAGCAGAAGTATATGCACACAATCCACATGGGGTGAGACATAGTTGCTACTAAAGTATCTTTATGTATTGGCATCCTGCAAAGGTGAATGATACCTAAAAACATTTATAACAATGAAGGTAAGTCATATAGACTTTGTGTGTAAACTCCATATAAAAGTACTCTAGTAATCCTAATAGTCTTAAGTGTCTTAACCCTACCGTACTTTACATACAACCCACATTTATACTCATGTTTTATAAGAAATGTTCTCATGCTTCTTACTTGTTACCCTTTGTTATGTGATTTGAATACTTAAAATATTTAGCACAAATTCTTTTGCTCAAGAGAATTGTGATTGTATTTTTGCTAGTTCTACTTTTACTCTTGCGGGTTATAAATATATATATGCAATATTCAAACTTGAATATGCAACACTATACATTCATATTCATTCACACATTCATTCATGCTCATTATTTCTACATTCATTTACTCATACATTTGTCTACAAACATTCATGCAATTCACACCTGCATACTCATTCAATCATCGACACATACATGTTCATTCATTCATCACACACTTGTTCCATACTTATACATTCATATGGGTTTATAAATATGTATATATTTTTTCTTGTGTATTTATATATACTAATTTATGTGTATGTAGACTTAATTTTATTTATATATCCATATTTATATACTTCTATAGCTGTATGTATGCATACACATTCATTTATTCATATATGCATTCATGTACTCAAACACATATGTTGGATCATACATACTCATGAAAATGACAATAATTTGAACATAAGTACATAAGCACTAACAATAATCAAGCATAGCTAAGCATTCACAAGCATATATTTTTCCACCTTGTTTCTTTTAGGTCAACCTTATTTGCCTCTCCTCCCCTTGTTCTCTAAAGCCAACCTTATCCATCTCTCCTTAAATTTATATAGCACGTGCTTGCTTGCATTTATATCACCCTTATTCACTTGCCATAACCATGGCCTTTCTTTCTCAATATGGGAATATATCATCACATTTGATAACAATTTCACATACAAGGCCTCTAGAGCCTTCACACAAATATCAAATTCAAGACAATCATAACCCATTTATTTAGGGCTTGGTAGAAACATATATATATGAGCACACAATGGATTTGTTTTGTCAAGTCTTTGCCACTTAACCCCATAATGGTCGAAACACACATATATATGGACACACAACAATTTATTTTGTTCAAATCCTTGTCATTTAAACCAAAGTGGCCAAAACACATGTCGTTCACACATAGAGCTTTAATTTATCAAATTTTTTGGAATTTATTATTTTCTAAGGGTTTTAAATTTTGTTCACTTTATTATTCTAAGCCCAATGTCATGGGCTCTTACACACAATAACTAATTTACTACTAATATACTTGACTAACATAGGATTAATATCAATAGAGCCTAAAAAGGCCCATTTCACAATATCTTGTCTTATAGCAATATAAGCCTACACATAACATACCATGTATTTCCAACAAAAGAATAAAAAGCACTTTACCCCTTATTGGGCTCATAAGTTTCAACCCTTGGGCCCATTTCATGGAGCCAAAATCCATTTTCATAATACACAAACAAGTTAGTAGTCCAATAGACAAGGTGGCACATATATCATTCAAGATCAAGTTTTGGACTTTCCAATATATGAATTTAATTATAACAAGTCTAACAAGCCTAATAAATAAGATTGTATCAAAATCATGCTTTTCTTAAGCAAGTGGCCAAACTACTTACTTACAATTTTCCAATTATTTTTAATTCATACAAACACAAGAATTTTTATGAAATTTTCACAAAAGTTCCACTAAACAAATGAGCCATGCATAGACAAAAATTTCAAATTTAACATGCAAGGACCTCTAGTGGCTGAAGCTCATGCTTCCTTAAAAATCCAAAATTTTCAATCATTCATGCATCTAGGATCATGCAACAACTATACAATGCAACTACTCAATCAATTACATGATCATAACTACCATAATAAACATGCATAATCATTAAAATTCATCCTTTACGCTAAAATTGAACTCAAATAAATTTTTTATCTTCAAACATCCATCCAACCCCTAATGACTGAACCCTAAGTCCATACTTCACCCAAAATTTGTTCTTCCCTCTACCCATTTTCAATCAAGGCCAAACCTCATCCCCTAAGTGTGGGGCTTCCTTAATCACAAGTTTAACATGCAAGACCATTCTAGTTCATTTTCTAAAAATAGTTTAAATTCCTGTTAATATCTTCACTTTCTTTCTCACAATGGCTAAAACTCCTCATGAGAAAATAAAACCTTCACATCTTAAAAAATATGCATGTAAAATTTTAGTTATATTTTCATGCCACCATTTCATTGGTGCAAAATGAATTTGAACATCTACCCAATATTTCCCCTATGGCAAAAACCTCCTTATAATTTCCAAGAAAGGGGTTTTACTTCATCATTTGAGATTTCAAACATGCAAGGAGTGATTTATACATATATTCCTACCAAGATTCATATTTTAATAATTTGTTAGCCTAGCCAACTAGACTATCTTTTATTTTTATGATGAAAACAATTTTGATCATATCATATTATGTTTATGAGCTTTAATTGTTTGCTGAGTATGTGCAGGGTCAAAGTTCATCAACATTCTTCAAGAGATCTACTTTAGTATTAGGTTTATTTGATTTTTATAGGATATTTTGTAAGTGAATTTTTTATAATTTAGCTCCAATTATTTTTCTTAAAATGATTTTCAAAACGAGGTAGTTTTTAAACCACTTGAAGAAAGCCACATGAAGAAAGCCAAAAAATTGATGTTTACGCATTGATGCTGCATTGATGCAAAAGCTATGAAAAACTATTTTTTTCTTCATGAATTGATACTGCATCAATGTGACATCAACGTGACATTGATGTGACATCGATGTATGAAGAACAAATTTGAAAAATTGCTTTACCGAAGGTTTGGAAAACTTCCTGAATCGATGTGACATCGATATATTAGTTATATAACAGACCTACATCGATTCCACATTGATGCAAAGATGAAAAATGACATATTGTACTTCAAAACCACATTGATGCATTAGTAAATAATAGACTGTAATTGATGTGACTTCGATGTAATAATGAAAAATCAATTTTTTGTTACAGACGATTATGATAGTTGTAACCACCCAACCTCCTTTCTATATAAGTGATCTTTCACTGATTTTCTTCATTCATTCAAGTGCTTAAAACCTCTCTATCATCTCTGCTACCTCTATCTTTCTGGTTTTCATTGATTCAAAGATCTTGGAGCTCAATTGAAGAAATTCACA
>JANHAO010020828.1:0-12709 GCA_026873985.1 Saraca asoca | reverse complement strand
TAATTATATGATTGAGAGAGAAATGAAAATAAATTATATGATGATATCTTAGAATTTCATCAGATTCTAAATCATGCAATTCCTGCTCTAATACCATATGTTAGCATAATTAAATAATACAATTACATGAAATCAAAATACTAAAAATTAAACACATACCTATTGTGGCCATGATCGATTATACTCACAGATGAACAAGTTTCTTTTTTATCTACAATCTACATAGGTGAATGGTAAGAAACTTCCTCTACAGATCATGCTCTCTTCAAGCCCTCTCTCAATGGGGTAAGGAGCTCAGATAGACTAACTGTCTAGTGAGTGCAGAGGGGACCTAGCCTATATATTAAGTCTAGGTCCCTCCCATCATAGGCCTTAGGGTTAAAGCCTACACTATTAGACCCACACCAATCATCAACAAATGTCTTAGCCTTATGCATATGGATCACCTTAATAGTCTAATGGGCTATCTTTTGCATCCACTTATAGATTATGTTTTAGCTTGTTTACTTTAACAAAACAAAATCACAATTATTTGTAGCCCACTAAAAGAATTATAAAAATAATTCTTACATAAAAAGTTTGTTTAGTAAACACTTTAGAATGAAAATGGTCATTCCATCAAATAATGAAATTTCTATCCTATTACAAAAGTAATGAAATGAGTCATTTCATTATTTATGTTAACGTTTAGTTGGATTGAATGAAATGGACTTGAATAGGAATGGAAATAAATAAAAAGTTTATTTAATATGTACTATAAAATGGAAATGCCCATTACCTAGGGAATAATCATTCCATCACAAAAACAATAAAATAGGCCATTTCATCATTCATGGATTGACTTTTTTACACCATTATCCCTTACATTTTTTATATATTCCAAAATTCTCCTTATATTAATAAATAACAAAATAATGTTATTTTTCAACACTTTTACGATAAAAATATTTTGATAATTATATTTTGATAATAGAACTTAAAATAAGATATTTTATATTATTTATAAAAGAAATATTATTTATTATGTAAAATTATTTAATATAAAATAAAAATCAATGAATTAAAATTTATTTATTAATATATAAGATAAATCAAAATTATGAAAAGAAAACTAGCATACTTAAAAAACAAAAAAAAAATGGAATGAAATATTACATAACTTGAAAAATTGAAACCTTGCACGTTTTTTATTGCTTTTAGATAAATGTTGTTACTAGTGGAATTTGGCACTGAGAGGCAAGCTGGTAAAGGCCTAGCAGAAGGAGCCGAGTCTGTCAAAAGGAACGAGCTCGTTGTGTGAAAAGCCACAGCTCATTGAAGAGAATCCAGTTCGTTGAAAGCCAGAGCTCGTTAACCAAATCAACTCGAAGTGGCAAGCTTGCGACATCTTCAGCGAATGAGCTCAAGCTTGCTAGGACACAACCTTATTCAACTAGAAATCCATTGAGGTAGAACACAAAGATGACATATAACTTGCACCATCATTCTGCAGATATGGCCATTAGGTCCCATCCGCGGTAAGTAGCCTACAAAAGCCAATCTCTAGTACCCTAGGTAGTCTTGTACATTTAATATTTGATGTAACAAATGTATAATTAATTTAGTTCCATTTGTACCCTTCCATGCTTCTATAAATGGGGGGCTAGTCACAGTAAATAGGGGCAGATGAGAGGATACTAGCAGAACTGCCTAAAGCCATAACAAAACATTGTAAACATTCCTTTATATAAATAAAATACCTCTATGGACATAGGGTCTGGTGCCATCCAGATTTAGCTGAACCACATTAACCTCTTATGTACTCCTTTCTTCTCCTTCTCCTTCTTGCGATTCAGCACCTCTTCGCTGCCTCAACAACCAGGAAACAGCTTGGGTCCCTAAAGAACCCTTTTTATTGGCTGGATTTGGATCAAACCAAAATCCACCGCCAACATTTTGGCATGCCTGGTGGGACCCATCTGTGTACTAGTTGATCTTTCGCCTTTTGTTTAACTCTTTGCGCCTCTATCATGGCCAAAGGGAGAATCACAAAAGCTTCAAACACTCAAGCTAACCCACCAAAAGGTCATGTGTCTTTGACAGACTCTTCAACAGCCCCTGTTATAGGCGTCACTGCCTTTCTACCCCCAACCAACTCCTCTCAACCTACCATTGTCATGAATGGGAGTGAAGGGATCCAAGTCTAGCTTCAACACCAGGAAAAGTTAGAAAATATGTTGGGAGAGCTGGCTGGCAGTCACCGCCTTAACTTAGAGCCAAATCCAAGGTTTGCAAAGACAAGCTAAAGTCGTCACACCTGAAGATAATCACCAATAGCACTAAGCCGGATGTTTGGGCAGAGGTGGCAAGGAGCACACTCCAGGTCATTGCAATCATGACTAGGAGAATAAATGGTCTCTGGTATGAGACCCAAGCGTAGAAGAATTGTTTCAGAGGATGGATCAATTTTAAGAACATTTTTGAGCTTTAGATAAATAAGCTCGATATGAAGTGAGTTCACCCTTCACTGAGGAGATTGAGGTACAGCCCCTTCCTCCGAAGTTCAAAACTCCCTCGATCCCACTCTATAATGGGGATAGGGACCCATACGATCACTTGGATGCATTTAATGTCCAGATGGATCTCATGATGACTAACCCTCTTATGAAGTGTCGTGTATTTCCAACAACACTAGGGGGCTCACCTTTGACATGGTTTAGAAATCTTCCAGCTTGCAGCATAGGTAGTTAGGAAGAATGCCAAAAGAAATTTGTTAGCCAGTATCGGGCATTAAAAAGACAACACACTCCTCCCTACCACCTTGCTACGATCTTCTAACAAAAAGAAGAGTCATTGAAGGACTACATCTCTCAGTTTAGACAAGAGGTCAATAATGTAGAGAATCCTTCAAAGGAAACTATTTTGGCGACAATCTTTGTAGGACTCCACAAGGATGGAAAGCTATACAAAAGCATTTATAAGTCGCCAGTAAAGGATCTTAGGGACTTCTATGAGCAAGCTATGAGGCAAGCCAAATGGGATGAAACTTTCGACTCAAAGAAGGTTAATCCGAGTAGTTCAGATCAAAATAAAAAGAAGAACAATTACAGAGAAGGGCAGGACGGCCCAGCCTTCAGGTCATCAAAAGGAACAAGGAAGAGCGACCTTGATACCAAGGTCATCACAAAAGTTATAGCATTCTGTGCAAGACTCAAGATAGGATATTTCTAGCGAAGTAAGATATAGAAGACTTTGAGAAGCCCAAGTCTCTGTGGACACCTAGCAAATTCAGAAGCAATAAAGATAAATTTTGTGCCTACCACAATGAGGTTGGACACAACACCTCAGAATGTTAGGCATTAAGGGATATGATAGAGGACCTCATCAAAAGAGGGCACCTGTAAGGAAATGTGGTGCGACCTATGGAATGGCAATCTCATCCTCAGTAAAACCCTAGCCAAGAGCAAAGAGCTTCAGTTCAGATTATATATTGACAATGTACTTTAATTTTCCTATCTTTTGTCTTTATTAATGTATAATTTTATGTCTCTAATTGTAATGTACATGTCCAATTGCCAACTTATGAGCTGAGGCCCCCTGGAGCTCATTCCGGAGATGAATTGACAAAAATTATTAATGTAGCTATGTACTCGCTGAGGTGCGGAGGCACTATTAAACACTAATAGTGCCAATGCAGTTGCATGCTCGTTGAGGTGTAGAAGCACTATTAAAAACTTAGAATGCCAGCGTAGTTATGTGCTTACTGAGATGCGAAGGCACTATTAAAACACTCAAGATCCAACAAAGAGCCACGAGCTCAATAAGGCATAAGAACGTCAGAATCAATTCAGCTATTTGATAGGCAGTAAAATTGCCACAGCAGTGAAATGCAGCTCTCATGCGAACATATACTCTTAACTCGCTAATGAGATCTTTCCAAGCATAGCTCGCATGTGACCTGGTTAAATTCTACTTATCATTAATCAAGATAACCATATGCTGAAACACCATACATAAAAGTTGCGGTTGATTGGCCATATATAAACTTCATTGATTTGTAGTGATATATAGAAGTAGATGAGAGCATCCAATACAACATTCAAGGGGTAAATAGAAAAGCTCATTTACTAAAAGGCCTCATCTAACAAGGTTAAATGTAAATCAAAAGGAGGAAAATACAGAAGCAGAAACAAAGAAGCCTAGAGCTATTGTTAAAAGCAGAAAGCTGACTACTGGGAGATAAACTCCCACCAGCAGAAAGACCACCAAGTCCAGTTACTCCTGCTTATATCCCTCCTAAGCCAGCGGTTCCTCCTAGACCAAACCCAGAGTAATTCAAAAAGGCACCAGGAGTCTGGCTGGCAAGGCTAGAGATCACGACAAAGTCGTGAAGAAATAATCCAAGATCTGTATAAGACTCCCCTAAAGCTAGCATAAAGAGCTATCTAATGGGAGTCACATGTAGTAGGCCATTCATGCCTTGAGATCTTCTACAGTAGGCCATACACACCTCAAAAAGCTTCATCGAGAGCCAAGCTATCAGAAAAAGGGAAGGCTTAACTTTGATACCCATTCAAACATTTTGCTGAGAAACCTGAAAAGTTCCACAAGTGTTATATAGACCAGTTGGGTTCGCTATAAGAACTAAAGGGTAATCAGCTGCCCCTGATCGGACGATCCAAAGGAGAAGAAATTGCCATACCAACTGCTGGAGATCATACTCAGAGAGAAGTATGGTCTAGTTCAGGTGAAGTGAAGTTTGAAGTGATAACACGACAGACAGAATGCCAAAGACTTTGACCAAGAAGACCCCTCCAGAATAAAATTACAACTCCCAATCCGTAAAGCAAACTGAGAGTTAGGGGCTAGTGTTACTAGTGGAATTTAGCACTTAAAGGCAAGCTGGCAAAGGCCTAGTAGAAGGAGCCAAGAATGTCAAAAGGAATTAGCTCACTGTGTGAAAAGCCACAGCTCATTGAAGAGAATCCAATTCGCCGAAAGCCAGAGCTCGCTAATCAAATCAGCTCAAAGTGGCAAGCTAGCGACATCTTCAACGAGCGAGCTCAAGCTTGTTAGGACGCAACCTCACTCAGCCAGAAATCTATTGAGGCAGAACACAAAGACGACATACAACTTGCACCATCATTCTACAGATATGGCCGCTGGGTTCCATCCACGATAAGTAGCCTACAAAAGCCAGTCTCTAGTACCCTAGGCAGTCTTGTACATTTAATATTTAATGTAATAGATATACAGTTAATTTAGTTCCATTTGTATCCCTCCATGCTTCTATAAATGGGGGGCTAGAGTCATAGTAAAAAAGGGCAGATGAGAGGATACTAGCAAAACTGCCAGAAGCCATAACAAAACACTGTAAACACTCCTTCGTATAAATAAAATACCTTCATGGAAGTAGGGTCCAGTGCCATTTGAATTTAGCCAAACCATGTTAACCTCTTATGTACTCCTTTCTTCTCCTTCTCCCTCTTGCCATTCAGCACCTTTTCATTACCTCAACAACCGGGAAACAACTTGGGTCCCCAAAGAACCCCCTTCGTTGACTGGATTCGAATCAAACCAAAGTCCACCGTTAATAAATATTTTATTATTTTTTTCTTATAATGATATTATTATAATGGACTATTTTTTTCATTATATAATAAAACCTCTATAAATTCATATTCGATATACTAATAATCTCTATTAAATAATAATTTTTTTCAATCCTGATTTGGACTAATGAGCTAAATTAATAATTTTAATAAAATAATAAGATAACAATTTTTTTGAAAACCTTACATAATCCATTGGCCCCACTCATATCATAAATTAATAATTCACTAAAATTACATATCATATTTTTCTAAAATATGAGTCTATTGTTATTTTTTTATTAAAATTTAAATCTAATTAAATTGTATCCCAAATTTTTTTTATTGCATCTAAAAACTCTGGAGTTGAATTCTCATATTGCAATAAGAAACTATATAGAGTTATTGATACTTTGAGTGCTTCCTTCTGCGTAATAGGCTCCAAAGTTATTGTATCATCCTCAACTTTATCACAGCAAGATTTTCAATGATGCTAGCAACAATTTCTTCTAAACTTGAGACCTCTGAACTTGTATCATTTTTACCAGGATAATCCAGTAGGTAATTTGCATCCATTTTATCATAATAGCCTAAATCATTGATTGTCGTCTTAAGTTTATCAATATCTTTTTCATCTAAAGAATCATTTAAGTTCTCTAAGGTCATTTCTTCCACAGAACAAATTTTGCAATGTTGAAAACAATTCACTATTGTCTTTGCATGAACATTTGTTGTCCAAGCTGAGATTGCAAGATTGATTGTATCCAAAACAATTATCTTTTTTGGATTGCTTTGCCCCTAATTCATAGCCCTCAAAAAGTTTATGATAAAATCTTCTACGATGATGCATATTGAAATTTATTATTATCCCTACATCACATGGTTGGACTTTTGATGCCATGTTGGGTGGCAAAAAGAATAGCTCAACATTTTGTAATCCTTCAATAATCCTTCAATATTCTTTAGATAGCCTAGGTAATTATCTATCACCAAGAGAATTTTTCTTCCTTGCATTTTGTTGTCAAGCCATCAAACATATTTCGTAAAAAGCATTATAGTCATCCATGATCTTTTGTTGGCATGATATTGATAGTTCAAAGAATTCATGTTTACATTCTTGAAGCAACATGGTTTTGCATACTTTCCAATAATTTGCAGAGGAATTTTTTTTTAGCCATCTTCATTACAACAAGCAACAATTGTAAGCCTTTCTTTGTTTTGTTTTTTTTCTTTCAAGTTACTTTGTTGCAAGAGAGTGGTCAAGTTACAACCTATAAAACAATCACGTTTCATCTATATTAAAAACATCTTTCATGACAAATTGATCTATTTTTTCCCTTACAGACTCCAATTTCTTCTCTATGTCTTGTATATCAACTAACCTACTTTCCCCAAAACATCAAAATGATTTAATTCCATGTCTTAACTTAAATTTCTCAAGCTAGCCTTGAGATAAGTTGAATTCAGAAGTCTCTTAAGGGTTCAATATTTTCATCATCTCTTTTTCCTTTTCCAAAATTAACTTGCCTATTATATTCACACGATCTTGGTATTAAAGAAACGACTCATACACAACCTTCTCCATGTATAGAAGCTTTGATAGTTTGTGCCGCTTAGACTGACCACTTGTTTCTACATCAATTGAGAGATACTCTAATGATCGCTTGAGTGTATTTGATATTGTACCTTAACTAACTATCAAGTGAAAATTTTCAGAAATCCATTATTGCAATTCTTTTCAATTGCATGTGGGATGCTCTCTACTATACTCACATAATACTTTATGCATCTGATTAGTCATGGCTAATTTATGAACCCTTTTAGATAGGAAGCCATATTTCAACAATGAGATATAAGAAGACTTTGTGTTTATTTATTATATAAGAAGACTATTACTCTTGCTATCATATCTTCTTCAGTTTTGATGTTGAAAAATAATTTTAATTAATGTCACAATCTAACTATATGCTTTTGAGTGTTTGTTCATTTTGCAAATGCAAGTTGATCAAGTGGCATTCAAGATATCAAGAGATCCAACACTAGTCTTAGTTTTTATTGATTTTTCTAGGATCTTTTGTAAATATGTTCTAATCAGTTTTGATCCAAATAAATTTCTAAAAATAGCTAAACTAAGGTAGAAATAAATGAAATGAAATGAGTTTAAAACAAATATTTTCTAACTATGTTTTCAATGCATTCTCACAAGTTGAATTTTTATAAAAAATTATTTTTTACTGTGTGAATCGAGTCATGAATTGATTCATACAAAAAAATCTTATGGAATGTACTTGAATTGATTCATGAAAAAAAATTTTGAAATGACTTTATCGAAACATTAGGAAATATTCTGAATCAATTAGGTAATCGATTCACAACCTTTTTACACCAAAGGCTAAATCGATTCATGCATTGATTCAATGAAGAAGTTCTTGATCCTCTTCATAAGCAAATTGATTCACAAATTGATTCATTAGTTGGTAATTGCTCCGAATCAATTGATAAATCAATTCAAGGTTGAAAAGTTACTTATTTTTCAAAGGTTAGTTACAACAACTATAAATAGCCTTCACCTCATTTCAACACAACACAGTTTTTAGTTTCTCACTTTTTTAGAGCATGAAAACAGAGAGAATTTCTAAGCTTCATCTGATCTAAATTCTACAACTCCAAATCACATTTGATTTATGATCTTGGATTGAATCTATGAAGAACACAATTAGTTAATTGAGATTTTTATCTTAATTGTTGGTATTGTATGCTTGGCTTTTATTTCTTGGTTTGATTTTGCAATTACTAGGTTAATAAGAATTGGAGATACAAGGAAGAGGTTGATCTTCCTTTACATCTTCTTTAGTTGTAAGGTTAACTACAATTAAGTTGAATGTGCAATGCCAATTGTATCTATAGGTTAGCAAGAGCCCAGTCAAAGTCTTCTGTAAGAATTAGTGTTTAGGAGCCTAGTTAATCCCTATGTTTTTAAGTAATAAAAGTGATCATCCAGTTGAGAATTAGTTCAGTGGATGTAGACTTAAACTACGATTTTTGTTTAAGTTGAATCACTTTAAATTTTGGTGTTCTTGTTTATCTTTCTACATTTTACTTTCTGATATTCTACTGCACTATAATCATGTTCTTACTACAATTCTAACATTTTTTATTTACTACATTCCTGAATTTATTGCCATTCTATTACTTTCTAAACTGTTTAATTTTATCAATTAGTAATTGAATTCCTAATTCCATCAATGACTCCAATATTATCTTAATCATCCAATAGAATCTTTTTGAAAAACCTTGTGAAACAAAAATCCAATCTCACTTTAAAAAGAATATTTTACAAACATAAAAAAAGGCAATATCTTATAACTTTTGGGACCCTCAATTGGTATCAAAGCTTTGGCTCTTAATACTCTTTATTTTCTAAAAAGAATGGATTCTAGCTTTACATTGTTACTTGAATGTCTACCCTTGAATAAGCCACTTGGTTTTAATGGACATCACTATACCTATTGGAAATAGAAAATCAAAGACTTTATTGAAGCCACTGATATAGACATATGGGAAATTATAAAGGATGGTTATAATCCACCACAAACACTAATAAATGGAGTTGTGAAACCTAAGCCTAAGTCTTTATGGATAGAGAAAGAAAGGAAAAAGCACCCTCTTACCTCTAAAGTTAAATAGATTATCTCTAACTCACTTTTCCTTAATGAATATGAAAGGATTTCTAATTGCACTACTGCTAAACAGATTTGAGACACTTTAGAAGTAGCACATGTATGCACAACACAATTTAAAGCATCTAAAATGCATGTCTTAGTTTCTAAATATGAAATGTTCAAGATGGAAGAGGGTGAATCAATTAGAGATCTCATTCAAAGATTCACTGCCATATCTAACCATTTGATGTTGCTTGGAAGAACCTTTGACAATGTAGACATAGTCCACAAAATTCTAAGATCTCTTACTGAAGAATGGTAGCCAAAGGTGACAGGCATAAAGGAATCACTAAAGATGGGGATGCAACAATTTAGGAGCTCTATGGGAATCTAGAAGAGCATGAATTAGAGTTGAAAAGATATAGGAAAAATAGTGATGACAAAAGGAAGAAAAATCTGGCACGTAAGGCTGCAAAATCATTTGAAACTGATGATGAGGAATATGATACAGATGAAAAAGCTGATGAGAAAGATCAAATGGCAATCCTAAGCAAAAAGTTACAGAAACTCCTAAGAGAAAAGAGGACTAAGGAAAAGAGGAAACCTATTCCACAAAGGAGGAATTAAAACAAAAATAAGCAAGAGATTTCCTTGTACACTTCTACATGCTTTGAATGCAAAAAATTGGGATACTTTAAACTAGATTGTCCAATATTCTTAAAGAGATAACTTGAGAATAAGAGAAAGAAGAGAAAACTAACTTTCAAGAAAGGCAATCTAGCAATTTAGGATGATGTACAAGCTGAATCTAGAGAAGAAGAAGAAGAAGAAGAAATTGAGGAAGAGGCACTCCTCTGTGTCATGGGCAAAATTGATGATGAAAATAAGGTATTTAGAAACCAATCCTTCTTTTACTCTAAAAATGAGCTTAATTCAATTGATAAGAATTTTAGTGACTATGAATCTAATTTGGCTGATGATGATGAAATTGATGATTTGTATGAAAAACTGTATGATATTTTGAAAAAGGCTAAGAAAGATTTTAAACATGCTAGAGTAGAAAAAGAAGCCTTACTTGAGAAAATCAAGTTGATTGAAAAAGAGAACCATGATTTGAAACTCATGGTTGAAAAAGTTTTGAATGAAAGTAAAGTTTATGATCAGTTTGACATTTATAGATCTAAGATAGACACATTTACTAAGGCTTTACAAGGATTTACAAATAGCAAAATGAGATTAACTGATATGTTGCAAAATCAAACTGGTTTTCAAAACAAATCTGTTTTAGGATATAGACATCAAACCAAGAGAAAATCAAAGAAAAGTTCTAAAATTAAGTCTAATAGAAAATCCAGTCATATTACATGCTTTTACTGTAATCAAAAGGGACATCATATTAAGCATTGTCCTTATAAAAATGGTTCATATGAGCTAAAACCTAATGAGAAACTGGTTTGGCTACCAAAAACACTTACCTCTATTAGAAATTTTGTTATGTCTACTAACAAAACTGGACTCAAGACTTTCTAGGTACCATAAATGCAAGTGTAATTGTTGATTTGTAGATTAGTAGCAGACATAAGAGTAATCTATAGTTCCTAAATAGCGGCTATTCATGCCATATGATAGGAAAGAAGGACAAATTTATTTCTCTCACACAAATAGCAGGAGGTAAAGTAACTTTTGGTGATGATGCTAAATGTAAATGAAAGGAATTGGTAAGCTTGATAAACTGCCAAATTATTACAGTAATGATGTTTTGTTTGTAAAAGGTCTTAGGCATAACCCTACTGAGTATTAGTCAATTTTGTGACAAGCGAAACCAAGTAATCTTTAATTCAAGTAAATGCTTAGTCATAAACAGCAATGACAAACAAGTTAAGTTGGTAGGTAGTAAGATTAACAATATCTACATGATAAATTTGGATTCAGAATCAAATTTATATTGCACTTGTTTGGTTAGCATTAACGATGACTCATGGATTTGGCATAAAAGATTTGCACACACCAGTATGGATATCATGGGAAAAATTTCTAAGAGAGACCTAATGCTGGGATTTCCAAAATTAAACTATACCAAAGATAGAACATGTGATGCATGCCAGAAAGGGAAGTAAGTAAAGTCCTCATTGAAATCAAAAAACATTGTTTCAACTACAAAACCTCTGGATTTACTTCACATGGACTTGATTGGTCTGTCTAGAATCAAAACTCATGGAGGAAACCTCTATGTCTTTGTGATTGTAGATGACTATTCAAGATTTAGATGGACCCTCTTTCTATCCCACAAAAATCACACATTTGAAGCCTTTAAAAAGTTGGCAAATGTGACTCAAAAACAAAAAGTGTATTCCATTTAAAATATAAGAAATGATCATGGAGAAAGGTTTGAAAATAAGGATTTTACTAATTTTTGTGAGGGAAATGATAGAAACCATAGCTTCTCTACACTTAGAACCCCTCAACAAAATGGTGTAGTTGAGAGGAAAAATATATGCTTGGAAGAGATGGCTAAAACCATGTTAACAAAAAGCCCCCTTCCAAAATCCTTTTAGGCTGATGTAATAAACACTGCATGCTATGTAATGAATAGAGTTCTAATTAGACCTATTTTTTAAAAAAACCCTTATAAACTCTATTATGGAAAGAAGCCAAACATGTCGCATCTTCATGTTTTTTATTGTAAATGCTTTGTTCACAACAATGGCAAAGATAATTTAGATAAGTTTGATGCTAAATCTGATAAAGCCATTTTTATTTGATATTCTTCATCTAGCAAAGCCTGTTGTATCTTTAACAAAAGGACTTCAAAGATTAAAGAATCTATACATGTTATCTTTAATGAATTTACCTTAAGTGTTAATAGATCTATAGAGGAAAAGAATGAGCAAGAAAATCCATTATTCTTTTACTCAAATTGAAAATAGCAAGGAGATCCATCAGAGAAAACAAATGTAGGTCAGAAAGAGGATGACATTGCTAAATTGGACATCTCAGAACCCTACACACCAAAACAATGGAAGTTTATGCAAAGCCATCCAAGGGATCAAATCATTGGAGAAACATCACAATGGGTAACATGTAGCAATTTAAGGAATATTTGCAATTACTCAGCATTTGTGTCTCAATTCATACCTAAAAACATTAATGAAGCCTTAATAGATGAAAATTGGGTTATAGCAATGCATGAAGATTTAAATCAGTTTAAAAGAAATCAAGTTTGGACTCTTATGCCAAAACAATATGACCATGCTATTATAGGAACACATTGGGTTTTTAGAAACAAACTACATGAAAATGGAGTTATCATTAGAAATAAAGCCCATTTAGTTGAAAATAGTTATAATCAAGAGGAAGGCATCAATTATGATGAAACTTTTGCACCAATAGCCAGATTAGAAGCCATAAGGATGTTATTGGCATACTCTTGTTCAAGAAATTTTAAACTTTATCAAATGGATGTGAAAAGTGCATTTT
>JANHAO010020827.1:0-12707 GCA_026873985.1 Saraca asoca | reverse complement strand
TCTCTTCTAAATTGTAAATTTGTGCTTTTCAATGTGAATCTAAAATTAGTTCATAAATTTTATAATTTGTGATTAATTTTACATCTAATTAATACAGTTTCATACTTTCTTTTTTTTTTTTTACCGGAGTATTAAAGAAGTCCGCAAATATGACAATTAAATATTTTCAATAAAATAGCAGCCTAACGATGACATTTCAAAATCTTACAATTAACTTACACTTATGTTATTAAATCTTACAAATCTAATTAATATAATCCTAAAATTTCCAAGTTTAATTTGATATTCAAATTACAATTACTATAATTTTAAAATTTTCAACTTTAATTTGATATTCAAATTACAATTATTTTATTATCAAATTCAATAAAATTCATTAAATAAATTTATGTTTAGTTTTTAGTGATTTTGCGTAACATTCAAATTATGCTTATTTTAGTAACAAATTTATTTAAATTATACTTATTGCATAAATTATTTATAATATGTTTTTAAATTAAATTAAATTAAATACTAAATAATGCGAGGAATGCAAATAAAAGTGAAATAATGCAGGGAATGCAAACAAAAATGAAAAAAAAAATGCAACGATGGGATAAAAAATAAGGTAATGAAACAATAAAATAATTGTAGTAATAAAATGCATAAATTACAAAATTTTTCTGGTTGGTCCATACAAATAACATAGTTAAATGCATTCGATATTTCAAGACAAAAACAAATATATAAAACAGGTTTCAGCTTTGACCCCAAAAAATACAACAAAAACATAATTAAATCAATGAAAAATATTGAATGCACAAAATAAGAAAAAATACTAATAGAAATTGCACTAAACATTGTAGAAAAACAAAACCAAACCAAAACAAAAAAATCCTCCAACACAAACAAAAAAAAAAAAAAATCGAAGCCACATGTATTCTGAATATGGATGTGTATTTTCATTAACTTTTCCAAAATTATATGTACTATTATATATATATATATATATCATTTAAAATGTTTCTACTCAATTTTAAAACACACATTAATTAAAGCCTAGCAATGAAGCCACATGTATCCTAGATGTAGGTGGGTGCTTTCACTCATATTCTTAAAATCACACACACACACACACACACACACACACATATATATATATATACACTAATTAAAATATTTCTACTAATTTTTAAAATTTACTCTTATTAAAATACATATTAATTATTATATTAAAGTCCAAAACTTGTTATAAAATTACACTTATTACATAAAAGATAAACTTAGTTAAATTAATAAACAAAATTTGTTATCAAATTGAATAAAATTATATGATTTACCAACTGAGAAATCATTGAATGGCATAGTATAAAGTATTCTGGTACATAGTAACCTGTTTCCCTATTTTTTTAATATTTTTTAATTTTAATTGGGAAAGGTAAAAAATTAGATAAATTTTTTATATATACCTTTACAAAATCCTTTTCTTTATTTATAAGGTATTGATAAATTAGATGAATTATGTTATAGGATAAATTTTGTGTGTATTAATCTTACTTATTTTTATTTATAAGAAGAAGAAATGGAATCACAAAAGTAAAAAAAAAAAATGCCTCTCCTCTCCAAACAAGTTGGTCCCACTTTTTTTTTTTGGCCTTTTTCTGTGGGTCCCAACAAAAAATAACAGAATTTTCCTTTTTTAGACCACATACTAATGGCAGGGGTTTGTGTGCAATTTTAGTGAGAAAAGTAAGGAAGTCATACTAATTTTTCAAAAATTAGGAGGTCTGTGTGTAATTAGGCTAAATCTTGAGGGAGTTTAGAATAATTTATCCAATGATTAAATCCTATCTTAAGGGTAGTTACACATGGGACATGTGACGCAATTGTATGTATTGCCTGTGTAAATGAAACTATATCCGCGGTACATAAAATAAAAATACAAAATTAAAAGCTTTTTATTATAACTTTTATAAGTTTTGTAGTAAGTTTTTTTTTTTGTTAGCAAAAGAAATTGTTTCAAAATTTTCAAATAATATACCCACAATACTAGATACTTTTTTTAAAAAAAAAAGTTTCATGATCTTTCACTTAAAAAAAGTTTAAATCTTACAAAATGGGTATGGAAGCAAAATTTAAGAAAAAATTAGAATTGGAAATATTCATATTGTACACAAATAGAAGGAGCTAATATTATATTTTAGTTATCCTTTGCATGTTTTCATATTTTGAAAATTTTTTATATGATAATATTTCTTAGTAACAAGTAAATTTCTTTTTCATGTACGTTCTAAATAATCTTTCATCTATTCATCACAGGATTGCGTAAGAGTTAAAAAAAAACTTTTCCAATATTACTTTGTCAATATCATTTTTAAAAATAAGCTCACTAATAAATAAAGATTTTTACGCTTCATCATGTTCCATAAAACATTAATTCTTTTTATGAAACAAAGCAATATTATTGGGGTAAAAATGATATTGGTTATGGGGTCAAACTGATTTTATAATATACAATCTTTTTCCCTATCCTCTATGCCTCCCTTTGCCACTGGCTTGACGGTGAGATATACCACAAATAAGGGACAAACACTTTCATGACTTACAACTAAAATGATCGAGACACTTCAAGGGAAGGAAAAAAAAAAAAAAGAAAAAGTGATTCGCGGAGATTCTACCTTGAAGAGTCATTCTTTTGAGTCACTATTGTTGGTCCTAAAAATATGGATCTTACTCTTTTTATAAATGTAAAATATATATACTCTGTTAAAATCGAGATTGGATTCTTTTTGATTTATAAAGCAGAAGTATTTCAAGAAAATTGTCTTTAGACACTAATTTGATAATCAAAAACTTAATTGAATAATCATGATTGAATTGAGGATACTGACTAGATGTGATATAGTATTGAGATAAAATTATCAATTAAATAGATTATAGTAGAATTGCATTGGAAAAGTAGAATAATGCGGTATAATAGAATTATAAATGTGTGCAATAGAAATGTAATATTGCAGTAAAGATAAATGCATAGAAAGAATAATCAAGACACAAGGATTTTTAAAATGGTTCAACTTCACTTGAAACTGCAGATGAAGTCTACATCCACTGGATCAATCTTCAACCAGATGACCACTTTTATTAATTACAGGAATTAATCGGGCTCCTGCAACTAGTTTACAACACAAAACTTTCCAAGCCTTTTGCTAACCTATTATAACACAAGATTTTGACTGGGCTTTTGCCAACTTAGAACATAAAAATTAAATAGGGCTTTTGTTATACAACAATTTTTTTTATCTCAACATACTATGATCAACTTCATAACTTAGAGACATTCAAAGAATTCAATATACCTTCACCTAGTTATAATCAACCTTATAACTAAAGAAGATGCAAAGGGAGGATCAACCTCTTCCTTTGTAGCTCCAATTTCTATTAACCTAGAAACTGCAAAAGAAATGTCAGAAGTTAGATAAAGAAAATACAATACCACAATTTTGAGATGAATATCTCAAACATCTAATGTGAATACTTCACAGATTTAATAAAAAATCCTCTGAATTGCTGAGATATATTGAGGTAGTAATAAATCATATTAAGCTCTGATAGCTCTGTGATTTTTGCTCTTGAAGAAATATGAAACTTATGAAAACTATTCCATTGAAATAAGGTGAAGGCTATTTATAAAGTATGATAACTAACTTTTAAAAAATAGTTAACTTTTCAACCTTGAATCGATTTGTAAATTGATTCGTAACGGTCACCAACTAATAAATCGATTTGTCAATCAATTTTCTTATGAATATCATGAAGAAGTTCATGACTGAATTGATTACTGAATCAAAACATAGTGTTTTATGAACAGTTCTTGAATCGATTCAGGAAAAATTTCTAACCTTCAGTAAGAAATATTTTTCAAAACTTTTGTTCATGAATTGATTACTAAATCGATTCGAGTAAGTTTTCATAAGTTTTTCAATGAATCAATTCATTAATTGATTCACATAGTGAAAAATAATTTTTATAAAACTAACACTTGTGAAAGATTATTTGAAAACTTAGTTTGAAAATATTTTGTTTAAGTTCATTTCACTTGATTTATTTCTACCTCAATTTAATTATTTTAGAAAGTTATTTAGATCAAATTTGATTAGAACATACTTATAGAAGATCATAGAAAAATCAATAAAAACTAAGACTAAAGTCAGATCTCTTGATCTTTTGAATATCACTTGATCAATTTGCATATGCAAAATGAATAAACATTCAAAGAACATAGTTAGATCATGACATTAATTAAAATTATTTTTCAACATCAAAATTGAAGAATATATGCTAGTAAGGCTAACAATCTCCTTCTTTTTTATAGTGACAAATAATTTTAAATAAACATCAAAATATACATACAATGAAAAATTTTACATAAGGGTTTTTACTTTACTCCCCCTTAATTTTTTATTCTTCCTTATTTATTTTCCTTATCTAAGATCCTATCATTCTCTAATTATCTAAAATCCCATCCTTCTCCCCCTTTTAGTACATCAAAAAGCAATAGTGCTTCATTAAGATGAAATAACAAAATTTAAAATCTAAATCATATAATAGGAGTAAAGAGATTAAAGGACAGTTCTTAGTTTGACTTTGATACTAATTTCCAATAGTAAATCTCCAAAAACTTATTTAAAATTGCATTACTTTTCATTATTCTCCCCTTGAAATAATGACTCTTCTAATTTCAGACTTGTTGTATGAAACAATTTATTTTTCAATACATCAGGTGTTGAATCAATTATGCAATCGATTTCTCCGAGATTGAATCGATTCGTGTATCAATTCATTCAGGTTGATAAAAATTTTCAAAAATTTGAAATCTTCCCAAAAGATTGAAAAATGTTCTGAATCAGTTTGTGAATCAGTTCATAGTGTAAAATTTCAACTTGTGAATCGATTCATTAATCGATTCAAAAATTCTTAAAAAACTTGAAAAAATTTGAATCGATTCAGGATTTGATTCAAAGAGTCTTGAAATATATTTTCAAATAGTTTTGTTTCAAAATTGTTAACATATGACATATTTATCAATAACAATCAATTTGACACAATCTTTTCCTCAATTCTCATATGTGTACCTGCAAAACAAACTTAAAAAGAATCTCTAATTGCCTAAGTTAGAATTTGCTATGTACAAAACAATTAAACATAAGAGATAAAGTATGAAAAATATACTAAAAATAGGGGGTTTAGCATTTTTAGTCTTGTGGTGAGTGCAACTATTAGTCAACATCATGAGTTGCTTTCTTGTTCTTCCACACACACCTATAAAATAGAATTTATACTTACTTTGTTGGTACCCAACTGGTTTTGGGTCTAGTTTTTTTAGTCAATACAGCAACATTTCTATTTAAAATGGATGTCTTAGGTAACTAGACTAACTTTTCATTTGGTTTTTGCTCATAGGTACCATTTTTATATTGATAATGTTTAATATGATGTCCCTTATGATTGCAGTAAAAGTAAGTAATATGTCTATAATTTCTTTTTAACCTTTTCTTCCTTTGCTGTCTATATCCTAAACTAGTCTTATTATAAAAGTCTTTTTGATCATTGAAAAAGTTATTGAGTTTCATTTTGCTATTTGTAAAGCTTTGTAATATTTTTGATAAACTGTTTATCTCAGATTTATAAGTTTGACATTGATCACATGCTTTACTCTCACTCAATAGTTTTTTTGCACTGACTTTGTTAAGCATGCTATCATTTTCACTTTTAGCTTGATTTAATCCTTTCACAGCCATTTTTTAATGCATCATACAACTTTTCATGTATATCATCAATTTCATCATCATTAGTAGAACTAGATTCATAATCACTAAAATTGTCATCAATAGAATTTAGCTCATCTCTAGAGTAAAAGATAGATTGATTACAAAATACCTCATCGTTATCATCTAGTTTAGTCATGAGACAAAGAAGTGCTTCTTTTTCTATTTTCTTCTTCTTCTTCTTTAGAGTCAGTTTGCTCATCATCCCAAAAAGCTAGATTTTCTTTCTTGAAAGTTACCTTTCTCTTATTCTTTTCATTTTCAATCTATTTCTTCAAATATGCTAGGTAATTTGGCTTAAAGTGTCCAGCTTTATTACACTCAGAACATGTTGAAATATAATAAGAAATTTCTTATTCTTTTTATTCTGATTTCTTCTTATATGAGCACTTTTTCTCTTATCTTTATTTCTCTTTTCTTTGACCATTTTTTGCAAATTTTTTCTTAAAGAGACTAAGTCAACTTCTTCATTTTCACTTTCACTGCTGTCTAATTCAGTATCTTCAGATATCTTTGTAACCTTAACTGCCAAATTTTCTTTCTTTTGTCATCATCATTTTTTCTATATCTCTTCAACTTTAGTTCATGCTCTTCTAAATTCTTATAAAGCTCCTGAATTGTTGGCATCCCTATCTTTAGTGATTTCTTGATGGAAGTCACCTTTGGTTGCCATTCTTCTGTAAGAAATCTTAGAATTTTGTGCACTAAATCTGTATTGTCAAAAGTTCTTCCAAGCAACATCAAATTATTAGTTATGGTAGTGAATCTTTGGATAAGGTCTCTAATTGATTCACCTTTTTCCAGTTTAAACATTTCATATTCAGAAACTAACATATGCACTTTAAATGCTTTAACCTGAGTTATGCCTACACGTGTTACGTCTAAAGTGTCCCAAATTTGTTTAGTAGTAGTGTAATTAGAAATCCTTTCATATTCATTAGGGGATAGAGAGTTGAAGATGATCCATTTAACTTTAAAGGCAAGAAAGTGTCTTTTCCTTTCCTCTCTAGTCCAAAATGATTTAAGCTTAGGTTTTACAACTCCATTTATCAGTATTTGTGGTGAATTATGACCATCCTCTATAATTTTTCACATATCTATATTAGTAGCTTTAATAAAGTCTCTGGTTTCCTACTTTTAGTAGGTATAGTGATGTCCATTAAAACTAGAGGGCTTATATAAAGAAGGACATCTAGGTAACTATGTAAAATTAGAATCCATAATCTCTTCGAAAATAAAGAGTCTCAAGAGGCAGAAACTTTGATACCAATTGTTAGTCCCCAAAATATGGATCTTGCCCTTTTTACAAATGTAAAATATATATACTCTTTTGAAATTGAGATTAGATTATTTTTTATTTATAAAGCGGAAGTGTTTCCAAAAAATTGTCTTTGGAAGCGAATTTGATAACCAAGAACTTAATTGAATAATCATGATTGAATTAAGGATACTAATTAGATGTGATATAGTATTGAGATACAATTATCAATTAAACAGATATAGTAGAATTGCATTGGAACAGCAAAATAATGCAGTATAACAGAATTATAAATGTGTGCAATGAAAATGTAATCTTGCAATAAAGATAAATGTATAGAAAGAATAATCAAGACACAAGGATTTTTAAAGTGGTTCAATTTCACCTAAAATCATAGATGAAGTCTATATTCACTAGATCAATCCTTAACCGGATGACTACTTTTATTAACCATAGGAATTAACTGGGCTCTTATAACCAATTTACAACACAAGACTTTTCAAGCCTCTTGCTAACCTATTACAACACAACATTTTGACTGGGCTCTTGTCAACTTAGAACACAAGAATTAAACTAGGCTCTTGCTAAGCTAGATACAATAATTCTTTTATCTCAATAGATTATGATCAACCTCATAACCTAGAGACATTCAAAGAATTCAATACACCTTTAACTAGTTATAATCAACCTTATAACCAAAAAAGATGAAAAAGGAAGATTAACCTCTTTCTTTGTATCTCCAATTTCTATCAACCTAGAAATTGCAAAAGAAATATTAGAAGTTAGGTAAAGAAAATACAATACTAAGTTTGAGATGAATATCTTAAACATCTAATGTGAATTTTTCACAGATTTGATCAAAGATCCTCTGACTTGCTCAGATATATTGAGGTAGTAATGAAATGTGTTAAGCTCTAATAGCTCTATGATTTTTGCTCTTGAAGAAATATGAAACTTATGAAAACTGTTCTGTTGAAATGAAGTGAAGGCTATTTATAGAGTGTGATAACCGATTTTTGAAAAATAATTAACTTGTCAACCTTGAATCGATTTGTAGCAGTTACCAATTAATAAATCAATTTGTGAATTGATTTGCTTATAAATATCATGAAGAAGTTCATGACCGAATCAATTACTGAATCGAATAATAGTATTTTATGAACAGTTCTTGAATCGATTAGGGAATCGATTCAGAAACAATTCTGAACCTTTGATAAGAAATATTTTTCAAAACTTTTGTTCATGAATCAATTGCTAAATCGATTTGAGTAGATTTTCACAAGTTCTTTAATGAATTAATTCGTAAATTGATTCACACAGTGAAAAATAACTTTTATAAAACTTACACTTGTGAAAGATCATTTGAAAACTTAGTTTGAAAATGTTTTGTTTAAGCTCATTTCACTTGATTTATTTCTATCTTAATTTAACTATTTTAGAAAGTTATTTGGATCAAATTTGATTTGAACAAACTTACAAAAGATCTTAGAAAAATCAATAAAAACTCAGACTAATGTCAGATCTTTTGATTTTCTGAATGTCACTTGATCAATTTACATCAGCAAAATGAATAAATACTCAAAGAATATAGTTAGATCATGACATTAATTAAAATGATTTTTCAATATCAAAATTGAAGAATATATGCCAACAAGACTAACAACCTTCTGTGGTCTCATCCATTCACATCTTTGATATATAAGTGAAAAAGCTTCTTAAGGGTGTCTGTATAGATATTGAGAGGCTTCAAAAAAAATTTATTTGGGGCATGATAAATCTTTTAAAAGTTCATTTGGTAAATTGGAATTCTATTTGCCAGCCTAAGAATTCTGGAGGTTTGGGGTTTAGACATATTGAACAAATGAATGTGACTTGTTTAATGAAATTGTGCCATAAAATCTATATAGGTGTGAGTGGTTTATGAGTGGATGTTTTGAAAAGCAAATATGGTTCGTAAGGTGTATGGCCTTTGAAGGTTGCTAGTTCAAATAGAGATTCAAATTTTTGGAAGGATTTATCTCTTGTCTAAAATGATACCATTAACAATACGGTACGAAGGATAAAGGATGGCCAAATTATTCAATTCTAGTTGGATGATTAGCTTAGTATTGAGCCTCTTATCTAGTATGCTCTATCTCTAGTTAATAAAGATCAATTGAATGCTCGATTGAATGAATTTGTTGTAAATTATAATGATTGGGATTGGAGGCTTCTTTCAGTAATTGTCCCCAATGATATTGTTGCCAAGATATAAACATAAATGTAAGAAATATTTACCTTCAGATGAAGTTATAATGAATTTGAATAGATTTGGGTTCAAGCTTGATTATGAATTTGAATAATTTATTTTATAGATTGTTTGATTTATTTTATATATTTATTATTTATTATTTATATATTTAAATGTTTGCTTTTACTTTGATATCATTTTATTAAAAAAATTTAAAATTTTGGATTTTCCCATGAAATATCTGAAAAATAAAAATTTTCATTTAAATTTTTTGAAAAATTTTTCAACAAAAAGTTAGAAAAAATCATTCAAATTCATACATCAAATAATTCATCAAAAAATAACTTCTGATGCGTGCTATTCCGAGAACTAAAATCTATTGGAAAATTTTAATTTTCGACAAACTTTTCTGTTAAAAATAACAAGATTTCTTATAGTGGTGGGGAGTTTGTTTTTTATTGTCTCCGACCAGGAAAAGAAATTAAAAGAAATAAGTTGGAAAAAAACTTGATTGTTATTTGAAACCACTAATTTTCTTCCTTTCTTCGTTTCTTTCTATTCATTTTTTCTCCTCTTGTTTCACTTGCATCCAAACAAAAATATGCTTGTGGAACCTACAACTCCTTCCTGAGAGCACATGAAATGCGTTAAAAGATGAGCGTCCCTATAGCTCCACCCAATTAAATTGTTCATTTAGAGATTTTTTAACTCAAAATTTGCATATTTTTTTGTTCAAAAGAGAAGACACCACAAGAATAAAGGGAGTTTGAAATAGATAAATCCTTCTTTATAGATGAGAAATTTTGTTACTAAATTATTTAGCAACGAAATAGATTTAGTAAGTAAAGTTGGTGTTAGTAAAATATTAGCATATTTCTAAATTCATCATTAATTCTGTTACTGAATTTTAAATATGATTGAAATTTTTTTTGTTTTGAACCATCAATTTATAGTGATGGATTGATTTCGTCGCTATAATTTGGTTGTGAGATAGGAATATATAATTCCATCACTAAATACTAAGTATATTATTGGTATTTTATTATATTTGTTATTGATTTCATTGTTAAATACCAAATATAATCAAGAATGTTTGAATATTTTATGAAATTTATTGCTAAATGTGACAATAAAATTTGTATTTATTGCTAATTCCATCACTAATTGTGTAATTATAAGTATTTTCGTCACTACCTGACAAATTATAGTCCAATTTATCGTTAATTTTGTCAGTAACTAAAGTATTATAGGCTTTATTTTGTTTTCTTTTATCCTAACCCATTCCATTCCATTTGATCTACCAATAATCTCATTTAAACACAATTCAACTAGTAGACATTTCACATTCACATTATTTCATATATCATAACTTGAAATTAACAAATTCAATTAATATGAATCAAATTAATGCCAAATCCAATCAAATGTGAAATAAAGTTGATCAAATCAATCAAAAATTTATAAAATGCAAATCAAATCTAATGAAGGTGATTTGCATCATCTACAATGCATTGCTCATCATCTTGTTCATTATGAGGCTTATCGAGGGATTGTTCCTACATGTTTGCAACAGGATGAGACATGTTTGAAACCACCATCTCTGTGAATAAGTTCAATAGCATCTGAGCATGATACTCATTTTGAAACTACTAAAAATCCATTACCCTTTTTCCTTAGGCAATCTTTGCTCTCACTGTCGCCAACTTCTGCTGCAACTACTCAACCTAAATTGTGAATTGGATTGAAATGTGCTAAGGGTAGCACCAGCGGTCATAAAAAGAGCTTCTAAACTCTTTCCATACGTGTGACCCTTTTTATTTCTATCACTAACTGCCTTCAATTAGATGACTATCTCATCTAGTAGGGGATCACTACTTCCATCCTCACCAAGCACTACGGAGGACTGCAATAAGCACTCCTCCATAAGCCTCTCATAGTTAGCCTAACATAAAAGTTAATGTATTAATTTAGTCTAAAAATATTTAAATAATAATGCATAAGTTATGATGAAGGTATGTTGATTTACATAACTTTCGACGGACCGCTCTTTAACAAAATCCTACGTTTATTCATTTAGTTATGTATGATGACTTACATAAGTTAATGACTAAAATTAAATTTTCACTTACTAGCTTCTTTTCATGCTTAGACATATAGGTGAACCCCTAGTATGCAACGAACCATCAGTAGTGGATGCACCATTTTTTTTTTTATCTTTTACTTCTTCTTGAAGACGTTTTTGTTTCATTCATCAAGGAAACCTTTAAACATCGCATCCCCCGTTTAGTAGGGCCTATTGGGTAGCTGCTTTGTGGTACGGTCTATCATACCTTTATTTTTTTATACAAGAAAAGATATTACTAGAAAAATGAAAGAATTACAAATAAAGAAAATTTTATATTTGAAAGCAATCATTAAAAGGTCCATCATACATTTATAACTATAGTGGGTCTTATGCTCATAATTCTTCTTTGTTAAGTGATCTACCTCAAGTTTGCACTTATAGGTGGCACTACAACAAAATGTGTTTTTGCTGGCGGTTATTAAAAATCGCCACTAAATACAAGGTTAAAACGACCTGGGTTCGTTGCCTGAGAGAAGCAAATATTCTAATCATTTTTTGCGATGATTGTGTAATAACTACTACTAATAGCCAAGTTTAATGGCAGTAGTGTTGAACCGCTGCTAAGTACCTTGTTTTTAGCGGCAATTTTAACATGCGGTGCAACGTGGCTAAATTAAGTTTTATTCCAACTTGCTGGCACCAATCTCTCGATCTCTCATGCTGCAATGTCTCTCTTTCTCTCTCTCTCTCTATCTCTCTTTCATCCGAACACGATCGAGCTCAGTGGCAAAGGCATCCTAACTACGACGTGGCTTCTTTGAGGTTTGATTTCATCGATTTTCCATCTCCAGTTTTCCCTTGGTTAATTATTTTTTATTGGCATGTATTGTTTAATTTTTGTAGCCAAGATGAACTGAATCAATGAACTGAAGCCTTATTTTTTTTTGATTTCTTTTGTCAATGACATTTTCATATTTCATTGGACTTCCAATTGAAGTGATTACTGCATGAGTCTTTGATTGGTTATAACTTGTTATCATCAGAAGAAGAATGAAAAAGCAGGTAATCTTAGGGGACCAAAATATGCAAATTATCCAAAATAGTTAGATTAGAGTCAGAAATGAAAAGTAGGAGGTTTGGAAGCCTAATACAGTGGCTGGAATGCAGTACTAATAAGAGATTCAGGGCTTAAGAAACTGTAGGTGTATATGGCTGATAAGGAATGACTAGTTTGGAAGTAATCTATAAAACCGATTTTTGTTCTAAAATATGGTCATTTGTTGCCATCAGCTGGTCCTGTTTAGTAAAAGAATATCCTGCTTTTACTGCTAGATTAAACATCGTAGGACG
>JANHAO010020826.1:0-12714 GCA_026873985.1 Saraca asoca | reverse complement strand
AGCAAACAACACATCAAAAGCTCAATGTATTGACTAGTTTTCCTATCCTCTTCTATAGTTGATCATTAAGCAACAATCATATAGTTATCCAAACTAATTGAAGCCAATCAATTCAGAAAACTCAATAAAAATAGAGAGAAAATAGGAAAGAAATGGCCCCCAATTGAATGCAAGATGAAAGAATATAACCTCAACATTAATCTTCAAGTGTTGCAGTCCCTTGGACAGGTTACAGCAGTCAGACTTCCATGGAGGCAAAAAAATATAGAAAAGAGGGAAAGCAAAAGCTTGCTCTCTACCTCAAAAAACTACCCTAAAACACACTAAAAACTAAGCTTACAAACTGAAGCAAAAGACTTAAAACAAAAGGAGTTGCTGCCCGGGAAAAGAAGAGGCTATTCTGCTGTTTGGTGAGTAGGCATGATGGCTAGCTGGTAGCTTTCTGCCACTCTTCTACATGTGGAGTTCCATGCATACTTCTTTTTCTCTTTTTCTTCTGTCTTTTTGGTCTCCAACTGGCTAAGTGTTTGCTAGATTAAAAGATGGTGCAATGGGCTAAAGATCTATGTCAATTGGGGCCTTAAAAGATCCAGTTCTACTGCAGTCCATTTTATTAGCATTTCTATCATGAATTGCAGCTCCATTTTGATGCCCAATTTGATGTTTTCAAGTCTAGAAGTCTTCATGGAAATGTGGCTTTATGTCTTAACTTTCATTTGAGTTTTGTTTCACCTTATTTGGACTTCTGTAACTTAAGTTATGGTTTGAATGTTTGGAGGTCAGGCTCCCAGGACAAGACTGAGATAGTATTCTGATTCTAATTTTAGCTCTAATTTTAGATGACCAATTGTGTGATTCAGCTTTTTCCATCTTCATGAAAGTTGTAGATATCTCTCTTATCTTTCCTACAAGATAAGAATTACATCAATTGAATAAGTGTAGCTCAAGTTATTGCAAAAATACAAAAACTGCTCAAAATGGTCAATTATGTAAAATTTTATAAAATGAATCCAATTGACATTAAATCACAAATATACACTAACATAGCTGAAATAAGTCATTTTGAAGCTTAAAATATTAAGTAAGAGGACAATTAAATGTGTCAAATATTTTGTTATCACCAACAAAAGTTGAATATATGTCGCAAGGAATGGACCATAATTAGATCAAATTCTATGCTTGAAATTGGATAGCTCCCAAGTAAAATTATTATCTAATTAAGTCAAAAAATAATTTTTTTTTAAAAAAACGTTTTGTTCAGAAACCACAATCTACAGACTTTGATGAGAAAACGGCTAGTATTACTTATGATTTTTTTTTAAAATGGAATTATTCATAGATAACCTTATTGAATAAAAAAAAGGAAATATTTTATAGTGATTACTATTTGCACTTTATTACTAATATATGCAACAACAAACTTTTATACTTTTTTATCTATAGGTTAAAAAGTATTTAATGGTATAAAAAAATTTAAAATCACTAATAACAATGCAAATAAATTTGAATTTTCATTGACATGTGATTAATGCTAATTTCAATTTTCAAAAAGATAAAATTATCTTTACAAAGACTTTTCCTTTTCTCTTAAAAAAAAAAACAGTTGAAATCTTAGAACCCGGTCTACTAAATTTAAAGCACCAAACCGTTAAGTCTAACCATAATTGAACTCTTAAACACGAAGGCCTAAATTCTTAGTTCTGGTCCCTAAAAATAAAAGTCTAAACTCTAAAATTTAAACTTCTTTTAAACTCTAAATTCAATAATGTTAAGTGTAAATTTAAACTTCTAAACTCTACACTATCCTAGGCATTCAATTTTGTTGGCTCCACTGGTAAAATGATTGGACCAACAAAATTAAGTGGTTTAGAGGTTTAGATATGATGGTATCAATAGTACGGTTAAAAAGTTGGTATTTAAAATTTCACCTTTAATTAAAGTAACACATGTATTATCATATCTAAAAGATTAAAATGTATTACATCCCATATATTTTGAATTATATATATATATATGTAATCCTTTAATATTTAAAAAAGTGCATATAATTCCTTTATACTTTAAGTTATATTTATTTCATCCATATTTATTTATTTTTCATCCATAAATTTAGGAAATTTTATGCATTTTAATCTATAAATAATATATATTAGAAAAATAAAGCATGTATAAATATTATATATTATATATTTTTATTTTTATTTAAATTTATATATTTAAAATAAACATATTATTATGGTCAATATAAAGTTTGATGAATTTTAAATTATTTTAGTTTTATAAATTATAAACATTTTGATTTTATATAAGAATAAGTAATTTAATTAGAAACTTCTATAATTAAATAATATATTTATAAAAAATGCATCAAATCCTTATACTTTGAGAGAAAAATATCATGTATATCTTATATTTTTTTTTATGATATATATTATTTGTGGGTTAAAGTATATTAATGCTCTAAGTTTATTGGTGAAAAATAAATAGAGGCAGGATAAAATATACACAACTTAAAATATAAGGAGTTAGATACACATTTTTTAAGATTAAGAGTTATGTGAATATGACTTATGAAGATATGGTGTAGTTTAGCTTATTTAAAAAAAGAGTAAATCTACTTTTACACCTTTGCGCCTACTTTTCTCCCACTCTCTCCCACATGCCTACGGGTTCAGACCGATTGCGAAGAGATTTTTAATTGCACCAATTGTATTTAGATTGTTTGCATTAAACCAATATCATTAAATAAATGATAGAAAATGCATTATTGTAAAATTGGTGTATATCTCATCTAGACCCCACAAATATGTCAAAATCTATTTAGACATCTTTTGAAACATATAAAAGTACTGCACTAAAACTTAAATTTGAGTTTTTTATTAATAAAATAACGAAAAAAATGATTATAGTTCAAATCAAACAAAAAAATATTTTAAACATTTTGTGGTTAAAGATTTACTTTGATCCAATTCAAATAGTTAAAAAAAATATTATAATTAAATTAAAATTTGATTTTTTTTATTTGTCATATTTAATGATTTGAACTTAATTAAAGTATATTTTTAATCACAAAATATTCAAAATATCTCATATAGTTATCTTTTTATATTATTTCTCAATGAAAATTTTAAATTTGGATTCAATTGTAGAATTTTTTTATGTTGATAAAAAAAAAATCTGAGTAAGTTTTGAAATTAAAGGAAGATCTACATAATTTTATTAAATTTTAGGAGATGTCAAAGTATTTTTTTTATTTAATGTGAGAGTAATATAATTCATTTAAAATTGACATAAATGTTAAAAAAAAATTAGTTTTGAAAGCACAACTAATGATTTTTGGATGTTGTAAGGATACTAATTAAGGAATTCAAAACCTCACGTAATTTTATGTAATTTAATATAAAATTTTAAAAATAAATTAAATAAAAATAAATAAATTTTTAAAAATTTTATATTTTTAATACGATTTAGATGATGCTTAACCTTCCACGACTGGTTAATAAATGTTATGAATTTTAAGCCCTAAAAAATCCATATGTATACTATAATCTATACCATGGTATGAGTCAAATCCGGCCCAAACGCAGTTTTGGTTCCATACAACAACGAAAATTAATATCACCTGTCACGAAAGACTGAAAACATGTAAGAGAAAAAAGAGAGACGAAGCAGAACAAGAATTTACTTCTTGTTTAAAATCATAAAAAAAATTAAAATTAAAATTTATAAATAATTTTACACATAAAAAATCAATTTTTAATAGATTTAATTTTTAATTTTTTAATAATTTTAAACAAGGAATTAATGACAGACTGAAATTTGAGGATAATAAGGAATGAAAGCTAAGTTTCGAGAGAAAGTGGCGTTGACAAGTTCCCAACAAATTTGGCAACTTGCTCACCTTTTTCACACTCTGCCTAACTCCTACATTCAAAATTAATCGCCACTTTCACACATACTAATTTAACACAGCCAGACCCGCCACCGTTGACAGCCGCAGACAGCGGTGACAGTGACATCGGGCGGCGGAAGAGAATCATAAGGGGGGTTGAGTGGAATCAAAGCAACGGCTAATAAGGACAGAAAAAATTGGTGTTTTGGTTTTTGTCAAGAACGGCTTGACAACGTTAGCTGTCGTAGGACACTCTGATTTTGGCAGTTTTGTCTATTTTGTACTGTCTGTATATGTAGCTTGGAGAGCCTACTTGAGGATCTAAGATGTGGCCACATCCAAAGTTATTACCTGCCACGATTATATTTTGAAAAATATTATGTCCATGTCCAATTCCCACGCGTTTGTACCCTTTTATTTTATTTTTTTTAACTGTTCTTATTTTTTAAAGATAAAAATATATATTTTTTATTAAAGTCATTGTTTTAATATAAAAATTTTTATATTTATCTCCCTTCTAAATATATATCATCCTCTTCAAAGAAAAAAAAAAAAAAAAAGATTCATGTTCAACATCTACCTGAATTTATTACATCTTATAATAAAGATGTGGAATCGACGCATACATTGAACGCCGTTCCACAATTACTATTAGGGGTGTGGTAAATAATTCATATTCAAATTGAATATGGACTTAACAAAATCCTTATATTTTGTCATTTTCGATATGGAGTTTTGCAACAGAGGGAAAAATGAATATATATAATAGTTCTCTTATATTTTATAAATTGTGAATCCTTTATTATCTATTTGTTCATTAAAATAGGGAAAAATATAGTTTACACATTTGAAGTTTTGTTGACTGATAAATTATTCCTTAAATTTTAAAGTTCTACAAATTATATCCTTAAATTTAAAAAAATATTATAAATTATCCCTTTAAAATTTAAAGAAAATAAAGAAAATATTATTTAACTATTAGTTTTAATCTTAAATCAATAAATATGTTGCATATACATTATTGATATCTTATTTCTTCTCCTATGAGATATAAAGTTCATACTGGATGTATTATTAATTCAAATTAGTATCCAAAGTTGGATTATAAAACTAATATTTTGGTGATAAAATATGACATTTAATTTAAATTTTGTGCCTTATAACTGAATAAACAAATATCTAAATAATGTATATATAATGCATTTGTTAGTTTAAAGTTAAAACTAATAGCTAATAATGTTTTTATAGCTTTTTTAAACTTTAAGGAAATAATTTATAACTTTTATTAATTTTAAAGGTGCAATGGATAGATTTTTAAAATTTCAGAGATGATTCGACACTCAATGAAATTTCAAAAGTATAAAATATATTTTTCCCTTAAATTTAAAAAAATAAGTTATATTGACGGTCGATTTCAGTAATCAGGCAATCAAAGGTCCTGAAATCCAAACTGTAAGGGAACGTATGAAAATGCTAGAAAAGAGCGAGATATGGAAGCAAGATGAATACTAGCGATTTTTAATGTGTATCGACTAAAATCAAAATCTACGTCCATGATAGTTGTATTTATTATTGTGTGATTTTTCTTTATATAGTTTAGCAGAGTAACAGTACATATATCTCTCACTATTTTTTGGTAGGGTTTTTGTATATGTTTTTTCTCATGTCTTTTACAATGATTTTTTCCCTTATTTATTGAGGTAGGGAGATTACAAATGTAATTTGATAAATTATAAATCTATCTTTTCCGTCGCGTTAGGCGATAAATGTTAGGCAACCTACTGTCAATTTTTGGGAGCTGATCTGTCGGTTGGAAGTACGTGCCTTCTGCTGCAGGATAGACTTTGGCGTTCTATACCCATGCATAAGATCGCTCATTTGGCGATTTGAGCTCGCGTTGGGCGACCGATCAGTTTGTTCCTGCGACCTCATTCTAGAATGGGCTAGGCCTTTCTTAGCTGAACTAGTCTATTGGGCCTTTAACCACCCCATTTGTAGAGCTTCAGAAATGCCCATAACATTAGCCCCTAACTCTTAGTGCGCTCTGCGGACTGAAAGCTATAGTTTGTTGCTTGCGATCTATGATCTTATAGGTTGTTTGATATACTTTTACTCATTTTATCCGTGACTCTGGGTTTCTGCTACTAGCTCGTGTAATTATTTCTGCCTTTGGTGAATGTTTTTCCCAAGCTGGAGACAACTTACTGCTGGTATTCGCCAAATCGTCAGATTATGGGTAGTTGATCGATTCCCAGATCCAACGGTGAGACTGTGCATAATATAAACTTAGGAAAAACCTTTTTCCCCCTTTCATTCATCATTTAAAATCTGAAGCTTCTAAACTCTTCTTTCTCATTCTCTTCATCAAATTCATGACCGTTCATTGCCCTTTGCTGCCTTCAGTGCTATTCTAGCTTACCAAGCTTGTGCTTTAGGTTTAGGTCACTAAGAGCCAGTTTCACACACGCTTCAGACTTTTTCCTATGGTTAACACTGTGAGTTTTCTCTTTTTGATTTTTGGTTTTTAGGTGTCTTTGTTCTGCAATTTATGTGAGGTTGACTTGCTTATTGTTGAAAAAATCTGGAATGTCAGTTGAATATACTTGCCTGCGTATTTTCTTTTGTCGTGTTTGGTTCATCTGGTTGAATTGTCAATAGGCTCTAGGGTTTCTGATTGTCATTTTGAGCCTTTTATCAGTTTTTGAGGGTTTAGCGGCCTAATGGTTGAGCCCCCATGTCTTCTAGAGTTTGGATTTTTAACTTGGTGATTCAAGGCGTGTACGATCTATTGCATAGGAAGGCCTTTATTAGAATAGATTTCTCAGCTTTAGGGATGATCTACCTTCAGCGACCTGAGCATTTCTCTCTTTTTTTTTTGTTGTTGGTGTAGATGTCTCCATTTCATAAATGTTGCGATTACCAAGTAAGAAGTGGTGGAGATACTGAATCTTCCGAAGGGAGTGGGGAGCAGCTTCGTGTTATAGAGGAGGCAACCTCTCAGAGTGGTGAGGTCATGGAGGAGTTCGTAACTCACTCCAGCCTTGATGGGAATCCTCAAGCTGTTGATAAGCAAGGGTTTTTGGATCGTTCACCTTTTGAACATCACGCCTTGACCATCAAGTTTAGCAAGCTCAAAGGAATAGCTTATACGTATCTTTTTCCAAGGGGCTACCAAATCGTAGCACCTTCTTCTAATGACCATGCTACCTTTCCTCCTCCAGGGTTTTTAGTGATTAGTACGCAACACCTCGACGTGGGGCTCAGATTCCTAATCCACCCTTATATAGTCGACTTATTGAACAAGCTGAAGCTCTCCCCTTTCCAACTAAGCCCAAATTCATATTCTCAACTAACTTCCCTTATACTTCTCTACCTTAGGAATAGCCTTCCACCTCCTTCGATTAGAGTCCTCTGTAACCTCTATAGTATCAAGGGTACCAGGCTATGAGATGGAATTTATTACCTCTTAGCCTGCCCATCTGATTACAAGAAAATTTTACCTCAAGTGGATGCTAAGGTGAAGTCCAATGTAGAAAACTATAAGACTCATTGGTTTTATGTCATCTGCCCTTCCTTGCATCATCTTTAAAACTTCGTATTTGTTTTGAGTCTTGGTAAGTGAGCTGAGGGGATGTAGGCAAGCTTCGATACTCATTTTACTTTGTTTCAAATCTAAGCCTCTATCGTCTTGTAGATGGAGCTAAGAAGGAGAAGCCAACGCTAAAAGCAAAGGAAACTGAGGTGGTCAACCACTTCACTACTCTTAAGGATCTTCAAAATGACTTAAACTTTGACGAGGAGCTCCTACAGTCATATAAGCTCTCTCTTACCCTTAACATCGAGTTCCTCGATAACGCGAGAGATATCAAAGCTCGCAGAGCTAAAGAGGTCATTTCAACAAACTTCAAGGAGCACACAACTATGGCGAGACTTACTCTTCTTATAGCCCCTACTTTTGCCTGGTCAAGGCCTACTGCCGCTCCAACTTCTGCTCATGCTAGTTGTTCTTCCTCTTCGGTAGTCGTAGTGGAGACTTTGTAGGCATTGATCCCTGTTTGACGGCCAGAAGTGGTTAAGGCCACAACAGAGCTAGCAAGGTCTCTTGGTCATGGGGAAAAGTCTCTGAAAGAGCCTCCTGCTAAAAAATAAAGAGTTGACAAAGGGAAGGAAGTGGCTGCTACTTCAGAACAAGAGGAGTCTAAGGACATGCCAAAAGAATGACTCGAAAGTTTAGGTCCCAAGACAAGGGAATATTATGATTTCCTTCACAAGCATATAGGCTAGGTCTTAGGGATCTATACAAAATCATTGGAGTCCGAAGACATGCACGATGACGACTTGATGAGCTTGATAGTTCATCACTACATGCTGGTAAATATAATTCTTTCTCTTTAACTTTTCACTTCTTTGGTGGGTAATTTTAAACCATTTTGGTCTTTTTAGGGCACACTGGAGCTGATCAAGTTAAGGGACAAAGTCTTATCCTAAGATAAAGAGCAGAGCAAGCTTGAAAAGAAGAAGGAGGAAAAAAATGCAACATTATGAGACCCAGCTACAAAATGTCGAGGTAGCCAAGAAGGAGGCTAGGGATACTTTATCTTGTGAGATGTCTAACTTTATCTCAAAGCTCAATAAAACTATTGACAAGCTGAGGCAATTGAAAGACAAGCTGGACGTGATAATGAGATGGGCTGAGGCTGTTGAAAAGAAGAAAGAAGCAGCTAGGGATAAGGCCACTTGAGCTGAGGAAGAGGTCACCCAAGTCAGAGGAGACCACTACTATTATTGCACAAGCTGAAAATACTGCGGTCTATGATACCACCAATAATTTTCTGTTTACTCTGTGGAAAAAGCACCTGGATATGGACTTCACCTTTTTCAATAGCAATTATCCAGCGTTTCATGGAGGACATGAGGGTAGCTTTAACTCCAAGTGTAGAAAATGGTAGTAAGGGTTCTCCTGCTCGAAGCGATACTTAGGTTAAGGTAACTCATAGGTTGAGGGAAGAGTTATAGCTGGATCTAAGGAACAAATGATAGAAGGCTTTCTCGTGCCTTACGCTAACTTTTCGACCCCTTAGGACTCACCCAGGCCCCCGACCTCTCCATAGATCGTGCCATTGCAACCTGGCTTCAGCCTTTTATTTTTGAACACTTTGAATGTACTCTAATTGCATAAATGATTTGTAATGAAACTAATTACAGTTAAACTTCCATAAATTAATACTCGATAAATTAATAACCTCTCTAAAATAATATTTTTTTTCGATCCCAACTTGGGCTAGTTTACAAAATTAGTAATTTTAATAAATTAATAAGATAATAATTTTTAAGAAGACTCTTATATAAATCGATGGTCCTATCAATATCATAAATTAATAATTCTCTAAAATCACAAACATAACTAGGACAATTTAGTAAAATATGAATCTATTGTTGTTTTTTTTTCATAAAATTTAAATTTAGGTAGATTTCATCTCTAACTTTTCTCATTGCATTCAAAAGCTCCATGTCGTGTTCTCAAACTATAACAAAAAATTGTGAAGGGTTGTTGCCGCTATGAGTTCTTCCTTTCGCGTGATTGATTCTAAAGGTACTGAATCATCCTCGGTTTTATCCTCAATAGGATTCTCAATGACACTAGCCACAATTTCTTCTAAGCTTTGGACCTCTGAATATTCATCATTGTCACCCAGGTAATCCAACAGATGATTGACATTCATTTTATTGCGGTAATCGAGATTATTAATCATTTTCTCAAGCTCATAAATGCCTTCTTCAGAAGTTACTTCATTTAAGTTCCTTGAGGCTGCTTCATCATCATACGTTGAGTGTGTATTTAGTTCTAGTATAGTGAACCATAGATGCAAGTGACTTATATTTTGAACTTTATTTAATTAGTCAATACAATAAATATTTTTTAAGTACTAAAAATAATGAATACCATTTATTTATTTTCATAACTATATATGTACAATGAATTTTTTTTCAAATTAATTCACAAAATATGATACATATACATTGTATATTAGTGATATACACAATGATTTTTTATGTAATTAAATTTATATTCATTGAATCGGGAAAGCACTCTTTAAATTAATAAATTATTAATTTATCGATTAATTAATACCTCTCTAAATTAATAAAATTTCATGGTTCCAATATTATTAATTTATAAAGGTTTTACTGTGTTTTTCAATAAACCTGTATAAGCTGTTTACTCTGAAATGAATATGTTTAATTTTGTTGTTCATTTTGGTTGATTAACCTTCTGAGCTTTTGCCAAGTTGAATACACAAATAATCGCGCCTGAATGCTAGGTTAGTAGATGGCGGCCCTTATAGCTCCCAAGATAGTTAGTTAAGCTAATAGCCTAAAAGCTTAATAAGCCAGTCGTGGACTATATTTGTTAAGTTGAATGCCCAATAGATTGCATATTGTTAACATGGATGGATGGTCGCACATTGTTAACATATATGGACCTCAACAGGTTGCACATTGTTAATATGGATGGGCGGTCGCACGTTGTTAACATGGATAGACCTCTACTGGCAAACCATGACTTCTCTAGCCTTCCAAGGCAGTTGGTCAGGATGACAACTTGAATATGGTCCAACTAAGTACTGGTCGAGTTATTAGCCTAAGCACGGCCCAGTCAAGTATTGGCCTAATTATTTTGAGATCAGCTTGCTTTATGAGTAACATTTTGAAGATATATCAGTGAATTTACAATAAACATAGGATTGAAGGAGATAACTTTGGGCCTCTTTATTGAGATTTAAATAATGATACCAAATTACAGAGCCAAGCTTGCATTTATTGATAATATAGTAAAAAATGTTCAGTGTTTTAGGCTCGAGGAACTTAAGCCCCATTTACATTTGTCAAGTGATAAGCTTTGTTTTCCAAATTCTCTTTTATTATGTACGGCCCTCCCAATTTGGACCTAGCACCCCATCATTGGCTTTGCAAGCTCCCGGTAAAATGAGACACAACACGAGATCACCTACTCTGTAGTCTCAAACTCGAACCTTTTGGTTATAATATCTCGTGACCTGTTACTAATAGGTCATGATCCTAAGATGAGCTATATCCCTCACTCCTTTGATAAGGTCAAGATTCATAGTGAGTAGCTAGTTATTATCCTCTAGATTGAAAGTAGCCTTTCGATGCAAAGTTACTTCAAATTCTGTTGGCATCATAACTTTATATCCATAAACCATTAAAAAGGGGGTCTCTCCCGTGGTGCTGCAAGCTATAGTTTTATAAGCCCAGAGTACTTTTGGCAACTCATCTACCCATTCTCCCTTTCTAACCCCCCAATTTTATCTTCAAGGTCTGTTTGATGATCTTGTTTACGGCTTTAACCTATCCATTGGCCTGATGATGGTCTATTGCTGAGAAATTCTTTACAATCCTGAGGTCATTGCAAAACTTGATAAACTGTTTGCTATTGAATTAGGTCCCATTATCAGTAACAATCTATTAAGGAACCCTGAACCTGTGAATAATATTATTCTAGATGAATTTTTCAATTTTTGAGGAGGAAATTTTGGTCAATTCTTTCACCTTTGCCCATTTTGTGAAATAGTCGACAGCCATTACTGCATGTTTGTAGCTCCCAAGGCTTGTGGGGAGAAGTCCAATCAAGTTTGTGCCCTAAATTGCAAAGGGCCATATGCTGCCCATTTGTTAAAGATAGGCTAGTGGAGTTCGCAGAACCTTAGCAAATTTTTGGCTTTTATCACATCTTCTGACAAGGTCGATTATGTCTTACTTCATGGTTGGCCAATAAAACCCTTACCAGAGTGCTTTTTGAGCTAGAGATAGCCCTCTAGTGTGGTTTCCATAATGGCTAGTATGAATTTCCTCTAGGATGAGGTCACAATCAGGGCCATCAATGCACCTAAGGAGTAGAGTTGAAAACTCACTTTTATAGAGCAAATCATTGATGATGCAATATCTAACAGCTCAAGCTCACACACGACTTGCTTCCAATTTATCCTTTGGCAGCTTGCTACCTCATAGATACTCCAAGATTAGGCTCATCCATGAGTTTTATGCCATAACAGTTGACATCATTATGTCTTTCTGCTCAATGCTTGGTGATGGAAGAAATTCCACTAGAATTGCCCCCAAGAAATTTATGTCTTTGGTTGTGACTAGGAAAGCTAGTGCTTCTGTGCATACATTTTGAGCTCATGGGATCTAATTGACCTCGTACCTTTGGAAATTATTAAGTAACTCTTGAACTTTCTAAAGGTAAGTAGTCGCCGTTGATCCCTTCGTCTGATATTTGCCTTTTATGTGATAAATAACTAGCTAAGAGTTGCTAAATATCTTCAAGTTTTCATCTTGTACCTCCCTTGTCAGGTAGAGTCCTGTGAATAATGCTTCATATTTTACTTTATTGTTGGTGGCTCAAAATTTGAATCTTAATGCACGGAGGATTTTGTGTCCCTTCAAGCTGATCAAAAGTATTCCTACCCCTACCTTCTGCTCGCATAAATACCCATCTATAAAAAGTTCCCAATACAAACCTTCTAAGGTCCTCACTTCTTCCCCTATAGGTCCTTGAAATTCCACGATAAAATCTACCAAGGCTTGCCCTTTGATTACCAGCCTCAACTTGTAATGGATATTGAACTGGGCCAGCTCAATAGCCCACTTGAGCAGGTGACCTGAGGTGTTGATAACAAAATATTTCAACCATTTATTTGTCCTCTCACTTGGAATTTTAAGGTCTAAAATGACATGTTTCCAGCTGTGTTAGTGTGCATTTGTGATTTTGTGTCAATTGGCATCATATTGGAAAATTC
>JANHAO010020825.1:0-12713 GCA_026873985.1 Saraca asoca | reverse complement strand
CTGCCACTAGCCACCATGTATTCGGCCATCCTAATATGTACAAGGCAATATTTTGGTGAATGATATTTTATTGAAGGAATGTAGTAATTTTGTCTTCAGCTTCTTCTTTGTGTTTGTTTTCTGAATGTGTCTCTATGGTGCATTTTGTCATCTTGTTGAATGTGTTTGTGTGCTGCAATTTGGATTTCAGCTGAATGTATCTCTGTGGTGCATTGTGCAATTTTGCTAAATGTGTTTGTGTGTTGCAATATGGATTTCAGTTGAATATGTTTCTGTGGTGCATTCTGCCATTTTGCTGAATGTGTTTGTGTGCTACAATATGGATTTTAGCTGAATGTGTTTCTATGGTGCATTCTGCCATTTTGCCCAATGTGTTTGTATGCTGTAATTTGGCTTTCAGTTGCATGTGGCAATGTGGTATATTTTTCCATTTTGCGGACTGTGTTTGTTTGTAAACCTTTGCTTTGTTGGTTCATTGCATGGTATATATATATTTCACACTAAATTGCATGGCCACATGTTCATTAGATGGACGACCAAGGTAATAATGAATTCTCTACGCACGAAGGTGCAGACAATATATTCAATGATGAATATCATGTAAGGCAACTCACCAATTTTAGTTTGACAATTGGACCTAATCGCTTAAATCACATAAGGCTAATATGGGAAAGGTGCCAGAACTTTTTAGTGGTTCAAATAATCTGTTACGTTGTTCATGCATTGCACATATTACAAATGATCCCAGAAAATATTGACAAACCCATTGGTGAGGGGAGGGCCGAAAGAGCCCAGATGCGGCAACACTTGATGCAACAGTTACTGCATTCAGAAGCTAGCCGTAATATCGTACGTATAGGCCCCTGTGCATTTCTTCATCTGTGCGAAAAATTACGAGCCACCGATAGAGTGAAGGATTTGATCAATGTTACAGTCGATGAGCAAGTCACGAGATTTCTCCACACCTTGGCCCACAATGTAAAACAATGAGCCATGTCCTTTTTCTTCCATCGTTCCGGAGAGATAATCAGTCGATATTTTCACAACGGGCTTGGAGCTGTTATTTCACTCCACAAAGAGTATCTGGTGCAACCTTCCAGATCCCACGTCCCACTAGAGATACTCCATAATAGAAGATACTATCCTTACTTCTTGGTGCGCTCCTCATATGACTAAATTTGGCTGTTCATTCTATGTTTATGTTGATATATGACTGTTTCTTTTTGCTAGGATTGCATAGTAGCTGTAGATGGAATAGATGTTCATGTGAAGGTTCTGAGTGAATTTGTTGCTCGATTCAGGGGAAGAAAATAGTGGCCCATATTGAACGTCCTAGAAGCTTGTGACTTCGGAATGAATTTTATGAATGTTCTAGCTAGTTGGGAAGGGATTGCACTTGATTCAAAGGTGCTAAAGAATGCATTGAGTAAGGAAGATAAGCTAAAACTCTTTGGAGGTAAATCTTTAGACTTGCAATCATTCATGACTAGCTTTTTGCACATGTTGACATTAAATTTCTGTTTATGCATATAGGAAAATATTATCTTGGGGATGTCAGATTTCAATCGAAATGAAGTCTACTCACACCATATTGGGGTATTCGCTATCATCTGAAGGAGTTTTCCAATCGTATGCCATAAAATGCAAAGGAGTTATTCAATCATCTATATGCGTCATTGCATAATGTGATTGAACAGTCCTTTGGAGTATTAAAGAAAAGATTTCCAATAATAGCTAGCGGAACTGAACCAGCTTACCCTTTGCAAACCATGATTGAGATTGTCATGGCGTGTTGTGTACTTCATATTTTTTAATGAGTAAGGATCTTGATGAGAGATTAATTGATGAAATTGACAAAGAACTACTACAATCTTCAACACACGATGTGGATGATCATGTCACCCAAAATCAAGATAAGGACTATAGGGCAGGGGTTCAATTAAGGGATAACATTACAGCCCATATGTGGGTTGATTATGAACAAAACTTTTAACCACGAAAATTGCTAGACTTGTAATCTTATGCTTTGTGTGGCGTTTATGACTTTCATGCTATCACATCTTCTTTAGTTGAATGTTTACTTAATGTATTCCTTTTCCGCTACTCTTGATGCGGAAATTTTATGTTTGATATTCACACTTTAAGTAGTTAACCATTGTTGATGTGTAGCATACAAAATACCGAGATCAAGGAGGCTAGCACAAAAAGCTGGAACATCCATACGTGCAACTTTGAGGTGAATAGACCAAATGGATTCTTGCTTAATTGACTGTATGTTGGAGCAACGGCCAAGCAAAAATTATGTTGATGGTTAACTATCTACAACCGGGTATGTTGAGGTGGTGAACGCTCTCCAGGCTTCATTTGGGCCAGCCATAAGAAAGGGGCATATCAAGAACTAGCTCAAGATGTTGAAGGATCATTTTAGTAAGTGCTATGATTTGTTCAATGCATGGAGTGGAATTGCCTGGGATCCGGTCATCCAGCTGTTCCAGGCAGAGCCCTAAGTATGGAGGAAGATATATGGGGTAATTTGTGTTTATGTACCTACATACCATATGTTCCTTTTTTTTAAGAAAATATGAACTGTACATAGTGCAAGCAATAATGCATTATAAGAAACTAACCCATAGCTGGCTGATTATGTAGGTGAAGGCTAAAGCGGCTAAATGGATGCGAACTTAAGTATAGCACTATGACAAGCTATTTCAATTGTATGCTGCGGATAGAGCAACATGGATGCATGCTTAAAGTATTGGTGAGGTAAGTAATCATTAGGAGATAGAAGGAATTAACCTAAATGACTTAGCCGAAGGCTTTGACCCTTTCTAACCTAATACAGTCATGAACAACGAAACCCCATCAGCTAGCCACATGGATGCCTTCAGTCCATCTGGTGGTAACAATAGCCATAGTCATGGAACTTTCTCTTCAAAGGGTTCCAAGTAGAAGGCGCCTATGTCCGACGTCATGGAGACTCACATGGAAAAGATGTCAACGGGAATCAAGGATCTAGTCGTTGTAGTAAAAGAAGCGAACTACTCTTACGACAAATCTGTTTCCCTGCTTGAAAGGCAGACCCAACTTGCAAAGAGGGGCCTCACTATACTTAAGCAAAGTAGACCTCATTTCTATAGTGAGAAGGATGTGTGGGCTGAATTGGAAGAATTATGTATAATGCCGAAGATTCGCATGAAGTGCTATAACTTTCTATGCTTGGATGAGAAGGCGAAACGCCAGTTCTTTGGAGTGCCGCGATCCATACGGGCTGATGCTTTATTTCAAATGATGACAGATGCTGGCTGCTTGTGAAAATGCTTCATGGTTATTATTTAATCTTATGTTTAGTGATGTTACTATCATTGTTATTATTATCATTAGCATGAGTAGTAGCTTGTGTTGTTGGACTAAACTGTTGGATTGAAATCTTGGCACTTATTTAATCCTACAAGACTGTTGTTGGACTAGATTGTGCTTCAATGTGTTTCTCTGCTGTGTTTATGGTTTATCTGAGTACACTGCACGTGTTTTTTTATGGTATCTTTCGTGGATAGGTAGTATGGTCTGTAGGTATGTTTACAAGAGCAGCATTAGGAATTTCATGCTAAGGTTGCTTACATTGATGTGCTATTAGCAATACATGTCACTAATCTATTTTGAATCAGTGTTGTGAACCATTTGCTTTCTGTTGGAGATCAGCTCCTGGACAATGGTGTACTATTTTTTTTTCAAGTACAAGGGGTGTTTTCCAATTCCCATGTTGTAATATATTTCAAAGTTAAGAAAAAATAATTTACTTGGTTAAAAGAATTTTTTGGGGAGCCGTAAACAATGTTGGTAGATCTGGGAAAAGGACCTATACTAGTACTTTGAAGGAGCAATCATTTATTGGCCTCTAGTTTTTGTTTTTTTTCTGGCAATTGATCATTTCACGCCTTTAAAAATGAAGTTGACTACAACATGTCTTGGCAGCTTGTCAAAATGTTGGTGTTTAAAGCAGGACTATGCTGATATTGGTTTTCGCGCACACAACTACATAATCAAATGATTATTATGGTTATATATTGCTTATTTTTAATCTAATATATTAATAACTCAGTTAATTCTTATACTAATAAATAAATTAAATATAATTACATCCTTTGAGGGATAAACTCTACCTAAATTTTGTAAGGAATTTGCTTGAACGAAGTTGACAATAAAAAATTTCAATCAATAAATTCATATAAATTGAATAAATGAGTGATCAATTTGATATAAAGAACATATTTCATATAATTATTTTGTAAGTTGAATATTTTTTAATTTATTAATCAAGTCACTATATTCTAAATTTTCCATGTATGATATATTTCAAAAATAAGGAAAAATAGTTTATAGGGTTAAAAAAAAATTTCACCTCCAAATGCGCTTGTTTACATTGAATTACACATTAATATTTCAAAAAATGAAGAGAAATTAATAATCATATAATTTGTTTTAATATTTGTTTTATTTTTATTTATAATATAAATACTTTTATTTCCATTTTCTTTCCTCTCATTTTCCTTCCAACCAATCAATAAATTTTCCTTTTCTTTCCTATCAATCAACAAAATTCCCTTTTCTTTCCTCTACTTTTTTCTCTCCTACCAATCAGACCCTAAAAGTACTAGTAATACCTTTTTCAATATAAACAATTAAGTTATCTGCAAGAAATTTATCACTCATTTATTATGAAGTCAGGTCTTAACTATTTTCATTGCTGAAAAGGTTATTTCTGTAGTTATTATAGATACTAGAAAAGTTAAAATAAAATGAATCAATCTATAAATTAAGTGATAAATCTTTGACTTTTCTATTTCCATCAAACTTTGACATAACTTAGAAAATGTCTCAGTTCCTTGAAAATCTTAATTTTCATGTATATCAATCTCATAACATTGCAATTGAAACCTCATATGAATTCTCTCTTGCTCAGAAAAATCTTATGGACAGAGGCTATGAACTAACTTGCATATGTCTTAAATTTCGAATGACTTGTAATTTTCATTAGGATTCAATGTAGAGCTTAAAGTTACAAGTTCCACAGTTTGCTCATTAAATCTACTATTTAACTCTTGTAATTGAGAGTTGATAGCAGCTAGAAATATATCAACTTAATAATCATGTTCTATAGGTACATTCAATTGGCGAGAGTGACCTCTACCTAAGATATATTGTCGATCCATATCAAGGACCTCAATTTGATGTTTTCCACAAAACTTTTTCACTTTTACAAGAACATCGAACCATCTATCTTCTTTTGATACTTGACATAGAGATTTTGTTGAAGAAACAAGATGGATTGCATTTATAATATCTTGAGATTGTTGTTACGGTACTTGGCAAATATCATTTTTAATTCCCATAATCTCACTCATTAAATGTAAGATAAAAACAAAATTAAATGATGCTAATATTTTACTCACAACAAAAGCTTCACCTCTTTATGAATAAATGGCTCCTTCATTGATAATATTATTGATGATAATAGAAGTTGCTCCATACATTTTCATTAAGCTGTTAATAGAATGGTAATGGGAGCCCCATCGAATATCTCCAGCTCTTTGCAATGTTCCAACTTGATTTGCCCCTCTACCTATTTCAAGTTCATCAATAGCAATAGCAATTTCAATTGCTTTGGTTACTTGTAATTAGTCATGTCTTTTGCAAAAAGCACTAATAATATTTACAATATTAGTCAATTGTGAAAAAAAAAATTCATGCACATGAACTACTTCTTATAAGGCTACAACCAATGCTAATTGTAATCTATGAGCAAAGCAATAGACATAATATGCATATGGACATTCATTAAGACATAAAGCTTGCAATCCATTCCATTCACCTCATATTACTAGCACCACCATAACTTTCCCTTTTAATGCTTTCAATTTGGAGGTTATGACAAGAAAAAGTAGGTACTAACTCTTTTTTCAACGTTATGGCATTAGTATAAATGACATGTACAAGATTAAAAAAGTGCTCTTGAACACAACCATCCTTATTAACAAATCTCAAGATAATAGCCATTTGCACTTTTTTTTTTAATTTATCTCGGGCTTTATCGATGATGATACAAAATTTAGCATTTCTTATCTTTTCTTTTCTTAACTTTCTCACCTTAATTGCAAAAATATGAAGGATTTCTTTTTTATTATAACTAGAGATGTTCCTAACAACTCATAGAGCATTTTCCAAAATAACTTTTTGAACTTTTTCATGGTAAAAACTAACAAACTTCAACATTTCAATGATATTTATTTGATTATTTGACCTTGACTCTTATTATGGCCTCTTAAAGCACTAGTTTGAAATGTCAAGCATTTAACACAATCTATTGAAACTCCAAGTCTAAGGTGATGTAATACCTTAAAAAAATTGTTACTAAGGGACTAAATTGAAAAGTCTTAAATTTTGTTGGGGCCAAATTATAATTTTTGAATTTTTTGGAGTACCTATTTGAAGTCGATGAAAAATTTTGGGGTCAAATTATAATTTGCCCCATTTCCTTTTATGTATAAAATTTCCTAGCCTGATTTCTTCCCCAGCATTCCCAAAACTTCCCCTATGTTTTCCTTCTCTTTAAACCTCCTTCACCGCCATATTCTTCGGCATCCAGCAGCGCTCTGATGGCCATTGCTGTCCGGCACCTTTCGGCCGACGACCTCTTTCTTCTCTGATGCCTTCTTCTCCCTTTTCAAGCGCTATCTCCTTCGGCCAAAGCTCCTATCCTGTTGTGTTCTCCAGCCAAACCATGTTGTCTTCAGCCCAGCAAGCTCCGATGAGTCCCAGCTGTCATTAACCTTCCTTCCAACTCTCCGGTAGCTTTCTTCCTCTAGTTCAGCTCAACAACTTGTTTCCTCCTCATCGGCTTGTTGATTGGCCAGCATGTGGATTGGCCCATCGACGAATCAGCCTGTGCCGAGTTGCCCATCAACACTTTGAAGGATGGTGAGTAATCCTAAGTCATTGGATTTATTTTATAGCATGCTTATACTAATTTTCTAAGTAGATCTAGTTTGAATAGTAATTTTCAAAGTTAATGAAAGTCAGAATTTTTCTTGTGGATTTGATCTAAATATATTCCTTTGGACTAAACAAGCTCACCAACATTCAATTTCTAAAGCTTCAACTGAAAAACCCAAGTTAACTGACTTAGCACCTAAGGGTGTCTAAGGTGAGTGGACAATCCTCTTCACTTAATGATCCCATTGGTAAATATAAATTAATTTTATTATATGAAATATTATGAATTTTTTCAAATAATAGTTATGAAAATGCATCAGTATGTATATGTATGTTCTGATAAATGTTGCTTACTTGAAATAGTATTTTCATGTTACATGATATTTTTAAATAATTCGTTAGAAATACTGGACCTATTGAAAAATTTATTGGTAACCCTTAAGTACAGTTGTGAACAAAATATCATACAAGCGAGATGATTGGATATAGGTGAGATGGATGGATATAGGCGAGATGGGTGGATTGGAGTGGTGGTGGAGTTATATTTATGATGTATGGTTACCTTTGAAAATTTTTCCATTGGGGTTCCAGTTGTTTGTTTTGTACATGTATTATTACATCTTATAAAACTTATTGAATATTTTTTTATGTTCACATTGTGATGGATATTTTCCTTAATATCATGTGTTGTTGTATATTTCATTTTTGTTAGATATTATTTTAATGAATGAAGCTTCCAAACTTGATGTGAAGTTATGACATGTAATACCTTAAATAAATAAATAAATTCTAGTGGATTAAAATGAAAATCTTAAAATTTTTGCTAGGTCCAAAGTTGGAATTCTTCCTTTTTCTAAAGGACGTTATTGAGGATATCGAACTTTTGTTAGGGGCCAAAGCACAAATTTCCCCATTTTATTCTTTTTATTTTCTTTTTTCACTGCCTCCTTTGATTTTTTTTTCTCCAGAAGCTTCAACTCCCTGGTGCTCGCTGCCTCTTCTTCCCGAAAGCTCCCTTTCCTTACCATTTCTATTCCCAGTGAACCTAACGTCTCCCTACAACACTGCTAGTCCAAATGCTATGGTCCAGCCTCCAAGTTCGTCGGCACACCATAGCCATCACAGACAACATTGACCGATCTTCCTTGGCCAGCTGATGTGCACCAGAGTTGCTTAAAGCTAGGTATGCTAATCCTCTTCCCTGTTTTGCTTAACAAGCTACATTACGACTGATTGCTGCTTTTTCTGCTTCACTAAGCTTGATTTAACTTCATCATGAGCGCTCCTTGTCATCGAAATGGATGAGGTAGACTAGCAATGATAATCAGCAACCAATAGCTGCTATAGTGCCATGGGAGGGAGCATGCTGGCTTCAAGCCATCGGAGTTGAATGCTGATGATGTTCAACTAGTTAGAGACCACCAGATTCTACCTATTACAATTGACATAGCTCATCTTCAAGTTGATGCATCAAGCTTCTGAGTAGCTACCTATATTTTATCGACTATCACCCTCATCTACCTTAGTTGTTCTCTACAACTCTGAATGACACCTGCGGTGACAAACTTCTTCGATGAGCTAGGCCTGTCACCTCACACCATAGGAGCCCCTTGAAGTTAATGGATCAAGTTGATATGGACTGACGATGGATGTTCCCTGTTCTGCGAGCTTTTGCCAAGCTTGTGCCACCAAACTCCGGTGTCACTCCCCAAGCCCACCACCAGCATTCATTGAGGTGTGGAGCCATGGAAATCTAACGTGGGTCAAGTAGTTTTGAGTTTTCTCCAGCTCGGTTCTGTCTTTCTTCAATGTTGAATTTTAGAGCTTCGGGGCTTTGGTTGATTTCTACTCTAGTTGTCGCTTATCATGCTTCTAATAGTAGAGGCTAGTTTCATCTTGCAAAGGTGTATTTGTCAACTTTGAAAATCAGTTTGGTACTTCTTAACATAGGTCTGGTCATTATGTGTATGTTATGGCAATTAACCAAAAAGGTGTTCCTTAGCTTTGTTCAACCCACGTATGGAGTGGGCTGCAAGATATTCAAGTGAAAGATTTTAACACAAGTGGGATCAAATAAATATAGAGGATAGCTCAAGCATGAGACTTGAGTGTATCTACTAGATGTATACTTCTTATAGTTTGGAAGCTCTAAGAAGTGTCTAAGGTGAGTGAACAATCCTCCTCACTGCATGATCCCATTGATAATATAAAATGATTTTATTATATGGAAATTATTAATCTATTTAAATAATGAGATTTCCATATATATATATATATCAAAGTGATTTCGAAAGTATATTTATATATCGTTGGTGTTTATGAAATGGTTTGTCGTGATAAAATTATGCATTTTCATATTGATTAGTATTATTGGAAATGAAAATGCCATTTTTGTATGTGATGTATGGATATGAAAATGCTTTAGCTGGTTCATGTATATTTCTTTTATGTTACTTACCCAAATAAATATTTTCATGCTACGTGATATGTTTTGAATATTAATTATGATACTAGATCCATTAAAAAGAAAATTATTGATAACTCTTAGAATATGTGAATCACCTGAGCAAGAATGGATAAGGAAGGAAATGTAGGGATATGCACTCAAGTGTACTTGGTAATAAGGAATTGCTCGGGTAAGAATGGATAAGGATGGAAATGTAGGGATGAATATAAATGTTCATGAGCATCCGACAGAAGTGTTGGATGGCTTGTGATGATGAGTATGCTTATATTCTAATAGTTACCTCTTGAAATTTTTATTCTTTGGAAAATCCATTTGTATGCTTTACTATATTGAGTTGTAATGAAAATTTATAAAGTTTAATGGTTTTCCCTCGTATTATATCATGTTGAATGTATTTTCTATAGTAGTATTTGTTGATGTGTATCTATATGTTATTGAACACCATATTTTTATTTACTTCATTTTCTTACGGAATGGTAATTTTTATATATGTATTGAGATTATGGTTACAAAATGGGTAAGCACACCTACACAACTATATTTATACTAATATATATATACTTTCGAGCATGGTTTTCAAATGGGATTTTTTTAGATGATCATGAGATTGTTTACTCAGTGAGTTTCAATGAAACTTAATCTTTTCTTTTTCATGTTTTTTAAACTCAGAAGATATTCCTTCAGTTGCTCCACACCCTCCTAGTTCCGGATCTACTTATCGATTGAGTAGATCATGTTCTACGGAGATTAAAGGTATATAAATGGTGTAATATTGGTAGTTGGATTAGCAATTATACATCGGTGTTTGTTTGGATGCCCAGTAGGATATAGATTGTATAGTCTGGGCCACTGCATATTATTATATTGTTATATAGGTTGTGTAAGGCATGTAGCCCTTGTATTGTTGTGTAGGCCTGGAGGCCAAGTGTCCAGAAAATAGAGAAAACTCTGCCAGATTTTCATTAAAAGGATATATGCATTTTTAAATGGTATTGGTTAATTGTATGTCATTATCGCATCATAAGGCTTGTAGGAGGTTTCCTAATGGAAGAGGTTTTCTAATGGTGACCTTCTATGCCGGTCACGTTCCGTGGATCAGGGCATGACATGACATCTAAACGAGTAAGCATATTTTCACAACTATATATATATATACTTTCGAGCATGGTTTATAATGAGATTTTTAGATAAGCATGGGCTTGTTTACTCATTGAGTTTCTATGAAACTCACCCCTTTCTTTTCCATGTTTTTCAAAGTTTTAGATTCTTCTATCGCTCCTCTACCCTACACTAATACTGAATCCACTCTTGGTTCGAGTGGATCTTCTTGTGGAGAATAAAAGTATAAAACGGTGAAAAATTAATGACAGTTAGTAGGATTGTGTATGCTTGTACTATGTATGATTGCTGGATGCCCAATAGGATGTAAATTGTATAATCTGGGCTATTGTATATTATTATGATATCATACAGGTTATGGTGGGCATGTAGCCTTATTGTGTTGTATAGGCCTTGTGGCCAAGTGTCTGAAAAACAAAGGAAACTCTGCCAAATTTTTTGTCGAGTTGTCATATGAATGTTTAATCATGCATCTATAAAAAAAATTGTGTATATTTGGTGTAATTTGCATTGTCAGGCTTGTAGGAGGTTTCCTACCGGTGACCTCCCATGCTGGTCACGTTCCATAAATTGGGGTATGATAAAGTTGGTATCAGATCATGGTCTAGGGTTTAGGTACATGATAGAGGTCTCCAACTGTCATTGAGGGATAGGCATACGTAGTTCATGTTAGTGCGCCTGGGAGCACGACACATGAATAAAGATATGCTGATACTCACGCCATGAATAGATACATTGATAATCTCCGCATTTCCTAATTCTTTCAATCCTACATGCATCAATGCATTGAATCCTATCTAAAATCAATCTTCTTGTTTCAATATAGGAAAATGCTTCCTATAATGTGATTCCCAAGCAGATGCCAAACCGAAGAAGCATTCGAAGAAGCATCCCAGCAACCATCATCTTCTCAAACTTTCCTTTCAGGATGGGGTAGGACTAGAGGTTAACATAGATCTACACAAAGAGGATCACGAGCAGAAAGCTCTCATTTTGAATCTAGAGCTCCTTCCACACTAGAGACTTCAGTTGGTCCTTTTTTTTTTTAGGCTTCAACTTGGTTTTGCTGATTTTAAGAACCTAATGGTAGGTTTATGAATAAAATGACCCAACAAAGAACACAAAGTCAAGGTAGAGGGCCAAAAACTCAAATACCTCCGCCCCTCCACCTCCTGCTATGAACCTCTCCAATTATTTAAAGGAGCTTTGAAAACTCAATCCCCCGAGATTCTCAGGCATTGGGTTAGAAATGGATCCCCTTATATTCCTGAATCAAATTGAGTGAATATGATGAGTTTTAAGATGTCTGATAAATGAGAAAAAGGGCATGAAAATAAGATAGTTTTGGTACATTTTATTAATAGTATTTTATGTTTTCTTAGTATTTTTACCTTAATTTTATGTTTTATCCTAGATATTGCTCTTGGTTTATATTTTTCATGCAGGATGATGAAAAGGGCTGAAAAGAAGGAAGAAATTCAGAGAATGAAGTTGCGTCTAAGTCAAGGAAGAGATAGAAGGAGAATACATGCAAGAAACAAAGCAAAAATTGAAGAAAACATGAAGAATGCACCTAGCATGGCCGTGCCACGGAACACAGCTAAGCCGTGTTAGGTGCTGCAAGAAGTTCAAGAAACAAAAATGAAGAAATTGAAGAATTTACCCAGAACACGACTGTGCCACACAACATGGCTAGGCCGTGTTAGATGTTGCCTAAAGGTTAGAGAAAAACTTGCAAAAATTCGGAAAGTGATGCACGTAACACGGCCGTGTTACAAGTTGGAAGTTACGAGTTAATAAATCCAAATCTCATGAAGTACACCTAGTCCGTTTTATGAAGCACAGCCGTGGTGAATGCAAAAAAGGGTTATAAATAGGACCCTTTGTAACCAGTTTTAGTTATGTTATATTATGTTTTAGAATCCCTCTTTGAGGTTTAGGCTAATTCTCTCCTTTCTTCTACTTTAAGATTTTCTTTTATACAGTTCTTTCAGCTCTCTTATTTCCAGATTTGAGAAGTTTGCGATTTAAATTTAAAGTTCTTGCTTTCTGTTTTATTTCTCTTCTTCTCTTATTTTCTACCTTCTTTATCTTGCTTTCTGTTCTTGATCTCTTTCTCTTGTTCTTTATTTTCTTT
>JANHAO010020824.1:0-12710 GCA_026873985.1 Saraca asoca | reverse complement strand
CATTTTTTGTCAAAAAGGGTGTATGATTCATGAGGCCCAAGACATGGAAACAACCAAAAATATTACAAGATAAAAGGCTTGTGCTCAGTTTCTACAGATGACAGTTTGTTTAGTTTACAGATGATAGTCTTTCAACCTGTTTAAATTCATCTTCAATGGAATTCTAGATGTTTTTGAATGAAAATTCTAAATGCTGGTCCAAACATGTAAAGCAGACGGATCATGATAATCCAACTAGACTCGCATAGACTTGAATTCGTACGGGTTGATCCACATTCTAGAAGGATTACAAATAAGAAGTTCAACCCGACCCGTTTGGTACGATGGCTGTCCATTTACGGAGAGTAGTTAATTAAAAGGATGTTGATATTCGTCCTGAGTGGTTACTTTGAGGAACAAACACAATAAAGATTAAGGATAAAATCGCAATTTAGCCAAAATGGGAAGTGAAAAAAAAAATGAAAAATGATAATGAATATTGGAATACCCAAGACAAGACGAGTCCAGGAAAATCCATTTTGAACCATTTTAAAATAAGGAAGCTTCAAGGGAAGTGAAACAAAATGAAATAGCAACAAACAAAGAAATGGTGGTGATGGGGAGGTTGAAGATGGTGGGCGCAGCTTTTTGCGTCATTGCTGGATTTGGTAAATTTCACTCAAAACCTTAATCTGGAGTGAAATTTCATAACCCTTGACGGAGATGCCTAGCTGTGTTAGGGCTCTCAAAATGGACCACAAGGACCAACCTGTGGATTGGAGCAAAAAAAAAAAAATCTAAATTCATTTTGAGTGTACACCTATACAGATCAGTCTATGTGGATCATGATTCGTGCGTACTGGTCTTCGGACTGACCTCTTTATTTCTAGTAACCTGTCCATTAACTAAAACAAAAGAAAAAAAAAATCATCCTTAGACCCATTTATAAGTTTAATTTTTTAAATTTTCCACCGTCTTCATTTTTCATATATTTTAGTGAGTACATTTTTTTATTATACAATTTATTTTATAATGTTAATGTTATAGTAACTTTTTAAGTTTTAATGATGAATTTTATATCAATTTTTTTTATATCTCTTGATGTTTAGTTTGAAAAATTAAAAGAAATGTAAAAAAAAAATAAAGAAATATTGATTAGTCTAATCCAAGCACAAATCCAATTGAACCAAAAGAATTTTGATTTGTTTTGAGCATCTACCAAGTCCGCATGAACTTGATCTATTGGATACATACTTTAATAAACACTTATAATTATTGTATATTTATTGGATGCATAACTATTATAAAGCACTTATAATTATTGAAATTACAAAAAAAACAATGGTAAATACTTATTATTATAAAATTTTAAATAAATAAAAAATATACTTGTAACTCTACCGTGATTTTATCTAGTCATTAGTTATACAAGTATATATTTTAAATATTTAATAATTTATAAACAAAAATAATATGATTTATATAATACATATAATTAATTAAAAATTTCATATAAAAAATACAAACATTGAATTTAGCAAACACCATTAAAAAACAAAACAAGTAAAATTAGAATTCTAAACATCCCTTTATTTATGGGATTAGAAATTATAGTTGCTTTGGGCTTTATTGTTCTATACTTTTATTGTACTTTATAATATCGTAATAGTTTTCTATAAATTTTCAGTGAAGAAGAAAGTTAAGATTCAATTGTTAATCCTCTTTAGAAGTATGATTCAAATTTTTATATTTTACTAAGGATTTTTATATTTAAAATTGTCATACAAAAATTTAAGCTCTTTTTGACCTTCTAAAAAGCTTTTTTTAGTAAGCTATATAAACAAACTTATATAAACAAGCTCTAAACTTATAAGGAAGTAGTAATCTAATATAATAAGGGCTAATTTAGGTAAACAACTTAAATAAAAGATTATATTATAACACACTATTGTAGAAGCTTTATTATCATAAGTGTTGTCTAAAATAAGTTAATTTGCATTTGGATACATGCTTCGATAAGCACTTTGTTGTATATCTATTTGGAAGTACAACTACTAAAGTACTTATAATTATTGAAATTAATAAAAAGTACAATAATAAGTACTCATTATAATAAAATTTCAAAAAATAAATAAGAAATATACTTATATATGCTAGCCATTATTTTATCCAGTTATTACTTAAATAAATGTATATTTTAAATAGCTAATATCCTTTGAACAAAATATGACTCGTATAGTAAATATAGTTAATAAAATTTATAAAATAGAAAATACCAACGTTAAATTTAGAAGACATAATAAAAAAATAAAACAAGTAAAATTAAAATTCTAAATAATGCTTCATTAATTTGAGGAATTGGGTGGAAATTCCATATAATTTTAAATTTCATGTCTCTATATTTTTATTATATTTTATGATATTGTAATTTTTTTTTTGTAAATTTTCAAGGAATTAGAAAGTTAAGAGTTCTCAATGTTGTTAATATTTTTGAGAATATGAATTGAAATTTTTGTATTTTTAAAGACATGTGTCTAAAATTATCATAAAAAAGAATTTTTGATTAAGTTCTTCTTAGCTTCTAAAATAGCATTTTTTTTTATGTTATAACATCCTTGATAGCGACACACAATATGGATAGATGAATTCCACACATACATAATGAGTTTATAGCATAACGTAAAAGATATGATATGCAAATTTAAAATGTACAAGGATTTGAAAAATTAAAAGGATTTGTCATCAATTACTTTTAGTGGTGTGATTAGAATACTAAAATAAGGTTTATGTAATTTTAGAGTTTGAATTTGAGGATTGATTATATGTAAGAAAAATATTAACACCCTCATTTATAGAATGGTTACTTATTTATCATAATGCTATTTTTCATTTAATATTGGTTTGTTCAGAGGTGCAATATAATGACATATTTGAAAATATAGTGCAATATATATAAATAAAAACTAAAATATATACCATGATTTTATGTATGATAATATTGAGGATTTCTTTTTTAAATTTTATCAACTCATCCTAATTTAACTTTTAAAATATTTCTCACCTCAAGAAAATTAAAAAGAAAAAGAAAAGACCAAATGTTAGTTTACTTTTAATTTATTCCATCATAAGATATTATACATGAAAACATGAATAAGAATTTATAATACAATAAAATGATCTATTTATAATTATTAAATACATAAACAAAATGAAATCATAAAATAAACGTAAAGAAAAAAGGCATTAACATGATCAGTATCGAAAAACATATGCACTCCTTATCCTTTCAACCTCTCATTTAATAAGTAACAAAAGTCTAAAACAATAAAGAAAAGAAAAAATAATAAATAAAAAAATGAAACAGGTCACAACTTTAAAGCATAGTAAAGTTTGGAGAAAAAAAAAAGGAAAAAATATAACAAAAGGGGATAGGTCAAATCTTTAGAAAACAAAAAAACGTTTAGGAAAAAAATGAAACAAAACATAAAAACATGGGACGGGATCAAAATTTTGGGAAAGCCAGAAACATTTAGAAAAAAAAACATAAAATAATGGGGGTTACAACTTTGGGAAACACAGAATCATCACGCTAGCACTCCCCACCCTTTTGCCTATTTCTTTTGCATGTTCATCTTTTCCCATCTTTCTTATAACAGCCCTAAATTTGTTGCTATCATCTTTTCTTTTGTTTTTTTTTTATATATAGATAACAACATGCTCTTGGTTTTTTTTTTTTAGCTATTTTTACTCTTTCTCAAATACAATCATATAAATAAAGAAAAAAAAAATAATGTGGGTGCGGACACATGAGATGGAGAGGGATTAGAGAGATATATATTCTAATACTACAAAGTTTTGGGGAAGTTTTTGTGATCTTCAAGCATTTGATGATGACTGATTTTTTTATGGTGTTTTGCAATTAGTTTTAAGTATGATTTAAGATTTTTTTACAAATTCATCTCTTTGAAGAAGAAGCTTTTCTTCATTCTCTCTATTTTTTGTCTAATCTCCCTAGAGAAGAAAGTTTCAGATTATTTAACAAAGTGTTGTGTCCATTTTTGCTTATTTTTAATATAATTCTTACTTAGTTTTAGATTTATAGTCTCAAATTTGGCAATTGTGCGGCTTCATGGTGAAAATACACTTCTCAAGGGGAAAGTAGAGACAAAGATGTCTTGTGCTTCATAATAACAGATTGGTAGTGTATATTTGATTTTTCAATTTTTTTCTTTTTATTAAAAAAATTAGATAAATTTTTTTTATTGTTTATTTATTTTTGTACAATGGAAATACATATTATTAACATTTTTAATATTTTGTATCTTATTTTAACATAATTGAAAACAACAACTCTATTTTTTTCCTTTAAATTTTATGTAATTTTCATTCTCACCAATATGATTAAAAAAATAAAAAAATGTCATTTTTGCCTTCAAATTTTTGGATCATATGGACATAAAACATAACAAAATTTAGTGTCTATAATTGCCCCCTTACTTATCTTTTTTGTATTAGACGGTGGGTAAAAGGGTAGATACTAATTATATAAAAAGAGCAAAAAACCTCATGAATTAGTAGTACATGTGTGAATAGGAAACTTGAAAATGAAAGAAAGCCAGGCTTTCTATTTGGATCTATCAATGCTTGATTTGATTTAGCAAGCAAAAGTAAAATAATTGCTTTTCATATGCTCAACTCAACAATGTTTGTTCGATTTAAAGATTAAAATTTAAAAGACCTATTTTTCATAGGCTCAACTAGTCAATGTTGAATTTGATTTAACAATAAAAAATAAAAAACTTTCTATTCAGAGGCTTGACCCCCTCAATGCTAATTTGATTTAACAACAAAAAACAAAAACCTTGCATTTCATAAGCTCAATCCTCCAAAGCTGGGTTTGATTTAATATTAGAATTTAAAATACTTGTTTTTTTTATAGGCTCGACCCTCTAATATTAGGTTTGATTTAACCACAGAACTTAAAAGGCATGTTTTTCATAGGCTTGACCTGTCAAAACTATGTTTGATTTAACAATAGCATTTAAAAGACGTACTTTTCACAAGCTCAACCTGTTAAAGCTGAATTCGATTTAACAACAAAATTTAAAAGACTTGCTTTTATAGGTTTAACCCACCAATGGTATGTTTGATTTAATAATAGAATTTAAAAGACTTAATTTTCACATGTTTGACCTGCCAATGCTATGTTCCATTTAATAGTATAATGTAAAAGACATGCTTTTCACAGGCTGAATTTGCCAAAATTGAGTTTAATTTAACAACAAAAAGGTCTATGAGTTTAGAAAAACATAACATATAAGTAAATATGATATAAAATATGGTCCATGTTTCAAGATAAATAAATCAATTTTTTTCTTTCTAAAATTTTTTTTTGTCAAACTAATACAAAAACCTTCTTAACAGTATCATAGATGAATAATATCAATCTTTATTGTTAGTTGATAGAGTTCTAGATCTTCATTCTTTTGTATTATCTTATCACTAATTTTCTTTGGAGAACTTGATAAGTCATTTACCATTTTGTTGTAATATTTTGAGATGGTCAACTTATTGTTAGAATTTTAGTGTGAACTAACATAAGTGGTAATAAATTATGAATTTGGATTGTTAAATATCAAATAATGAAAAGTGTTTTTTTGTTTAGCTCAAATGGTGATACTAGGTTTTGTGGGCTTTGTTCATAGGTTTTGTATGATGGGTTGTTAACTTAGTTTGTTCCACTAAGGAGAGGTCCCAAGTCTTACTTTATATATTTTTGTGGTTGCCTCGAATTTAGATAATAGGGGATTTCCGCCATACAAAGAGATGAGAATTGTGTATCTCTTCTTTCTTCTCTTTCGTGGGGATCATAGATAAACATTATGAATAACAATTATGAATATTAGATTATCACCATTTGTATATTCAATTGTAAATTTATTATTTATATATATGTTGTATTATATAATTAGATAAATCCTGTTGTGATTTAAAATTATTTTCAACAGTGGCATGAGAGTCTATTAATCACATTCTAGGGCTATAAATGTGTGATTTTTTTTTAAAATTTTTTGGTGATGAATCAAATTTATATTTGAGATAATTAATTGACTTAAGGTTTTTATTCCATATAACAACACGATTATTTGACTTCTTGAATAAAATAAAATCCTTGAATGTGTGAAAAGAATTTCTCATGAGAACAAACCATGATACATTCTACTCTTTGGCTGCTTCTATCTTTCAAGCCTTATATGTAAAAATTATTTTGCACATGGGTATGTAATTGTCTTTTCACCATAGCGCCAGTATTTCATCTTCAATGGGATTCTGCAGTTTCACAAGCATTAATGTTGTCAAGTTTGAACTTTTTTTTTTTTCGTTTTGCCTTTTGTTTTTACGATTGCCAAACAAATTGAACAGCTTTGTTTTTCCTACTTGTCATTCTTTTATTTAGTTCCAAATTTGAAATAATGGGCCTTCCTAATTAATATACCGTCATTAATTCCTGAGTTAATCAGAGAATTTGAAAAACTGATAATAAAAATATTTTTTGAAAATAGAATTAGGAAAAGTTCGAAAGTATTGGAATTTGTAAATGTTCAAACTTCAAATTCGTCTCCAATTTTAAACGTTGAAGCATTGTAAAATGTGTGCTTTTTCCGCTCTTAGTAGCATTTGTTGATTTTATTTATCAAATAAATAATTATGTTGATTGTGTGCTCTCTTTTTGCATTTTATGCCCAATGTATATGTAAAAATATTTATTTCAAGGCTACTTAGTTATATGATTTTCATATCTCTCTAATTTTTTAAATTGTATTCTCTTTTTTAGGAATTATTTGTGTAAATACAATTTGTAAATTTATGTGATATTTTTTTTTGCCTAAATTATGATTAATTATTTTAAAATAATTGAAATTATATTAATTTTGGATTTAATCACATAAAATATTGTGTAAACTAAATTATTAATTATGTGTATATTTTGGACAAGTAACGAAATATAATTCTAACAATATATCTTATGATTTGATGTGAAGGAAAATTTGAATAAAAAAATGTTTTAAGAAATTCAAATTGAGCTATGATGTTGTGTAAGGATGAACACTCGAGATAAGTTGATGTATGGGAAGCTTTACATAAAAGGTTGTGAGAGTGGCATATCATGGAACAAGTATTAGCATTATAAGTGGGGTGAAAATTACCAGGTACTATATAACTTAAACATTATTTTATGTTAAATATTAAATTTGGTTTATATTTTATGAAATTGCAAACTCACTTATCGTAAGACCAATCATAACAAAATATGATTTTGTATAAATTTTTAAATTAGTGTTAAATATAAGAATAGAATGCTATAATAATGTAAAATCCCATGATTTAATATTTTATATGGCTTTCAAGCTCACCTATCGCAAAACTATTCATGACAAAATAATATCGTGTTTTTATATCTTAAATATCTTATTGGTGTTAAGTTTTATAATGTAATTATATTATACTTCTTAATTTTAAATGCCCTATCAATGTTAAATTTAGGATTAATGTAATATTGTTTTAGTTTGGAAATTGCATATTTTATAAGGAATTAATTAGCATGAATAATATAATTACATGTGTGATAAATATTCTTGTAGGATATTATGTTGCGATATATTTTCTCAATTTTGTGTTTATGCAATATTATTATGTTATTATTGTTATGAGACCAATCATGAGGAGTAGGATTCTATAAAATTATTTAAGCTATCATAATTTGTTTATTGTTAAATATTTCTTATAATTAATATATGATAGTTGCTGTTTTAAAAAGTTGTGTGAGAGGCTGATATATCATATTAATTTATAATTTTTTAAATCATTTTATGATGGTAACATTGAGTTTTGAAAATGTTGATTTTTGATTAAGTTTCACAAAATATTAAATAACTAATTTTCATTAAAAACATTTGGCACAATTAATGTTAATTGATATTATATATATATATATATATATAAATTTATGCCTATTGGATATTTTGTGATACTTGATAAATGTTTTAATGAATATTTTTTTAATTCAATATGTGTGATTTTGATTGATTGTGCATTCACCTATCATGGAGCCAATTATAATAAATTTATGAAAATTATTGTTTATATAAGAAACAAAATTTTATGTATGTCTTATGAATTTGAAATTATATAAATAATGGACATACCTTATCGGTATGATATTATTTGATATAATTATAAAAAGCTTAGAATAAGAATAATGTATACTCATCAAAGTAAAATTCATACCCTTTCTAGTGAACATTAGACACTTGTATATGAGACAAATATTTGGAGCCCATTATAATTTTGGGTGATGCCTGTTTATGTTGTATGAATAATGTTATGGATCATGTTATGATCTATTTTGTTTATCTCATTTTTAAATATGTTTTTCTTAACATATTGTTGCAAATATTTTTTCTTTTTTGTTTTGAAAAGGGGTGGAAACTTATTACATAGTTATGTCTTTATTATGGTACTAAAATAATAGTTAGATTGGTATAATGTGCTCTCACTATTAATGACATAATTTTATATTCAAGTATTTTATACATTTATGTGCCTATATATTGTATGTATATTTTGTTTATACTTGAGCCTCTAATTTAAAAGGTAGAATCCTATTATGTTTAAACTAGCAATTGAAAAATCCTTATGGATATATGGTTGTAATGATAAGAGGTATTATTTTGTTATTAATGTTGAATAGGCATTCATAGTTACTTCAATAGGACATTCTAGTCACTCATATGTAGTTAAACCACTTTAAGTGGTCAAATAACTATATTTAAACTATCAATTAATAATCCATTATAGATTTGTGGTAACGATAGTGTGTAATATTTTTATAAGGGATAACACTTTAGTTGGATTAACAGATTTTTAGGGCAACCATTGTTTGTTAGTCTTATTGTGTTTGAAAAACTATGACCACATATCTATATTGTGGTGAATCTACTAATGCTTGTTTCTCTCAGTTATATTACTATCGGAGAGAAAAGTAGTAAATTTTATCCTTACCATGATTAGATAGCTATGTGATTCCATTACTAAAATGTTATATTATCATTTGAAATGTGATTAGCTCAAATGAGGTGATTAAGCCTAGTGGTATATTGTGTTAATAGCAATTTTGTGAGTTAAGAGTATTATTAATTAATTAGTTTTATTATGTGTGTGGCCATAAAAGTAAAGTATATCCATAGAGTATGTATATGTAAACCACTAATTAATGTATACATGGGCTAAGTTCAGCCTTCTAATATCTTGGATTAGTGGGGGAATACATACATGATGCCTTTTGTGCACTGATGTGATGTATTTTATGTGTTAGTGTTGCCGTATTTATTAAGTGCATATGTTTTGTTGTGTTTGGCTTCTAGAGATATTTAGGTCCTATCTCATTTACTTTGGTAAGATTATTCATTGAATCTCATTTAGCATTTTGGGCAAATGCTTGGACCATAAAGTTGAGATTTACATTTGATCATATATATCATTTACGTATTTTTTTGTTACTCCATATCCACCTTGTGTTTTAATCATAGATGTGTATGTTTTAGCATGTGACATTAGTATTCATATCAAATATAATGATATGCATGTTGAGGGCTTATGATCTCAATTTTGGACCTACAGTTGTAATAATGCCAATGCTCATCATTTGACATTTTTTTTGTCATGTTATGTTATAATCCAATGTGTTGTTTACTAACTTATGTTGTCCAAGTCCAAGAATATTAAAATTTTAGTGTGGACTAGAATAAGCAGTAATAAATTATAGACTTAGATTATTAAATGTCAAATGATATAAAGTGTTTTTTTGTTAAGTCCAAATGATGATCTTATTGTTATTGAACTTTATTACAAAACTTAGACCTATGTGGATACTGGGTTTTATGGACTTTGTTCCTAGGTCTTCTATGATGGGCTGCTAACCTAATTTGTTCTATTAAGGAAAGGTCCTAAGTTTCACTCTATATATTCATGTGGTTGCCCTATTTAGATCATAAGGGATTTGTGACAAATGAGGGCATCATAGTTGTGTACCTTTTCTTTCTTCTCTCTTTTATCTTTTCTCTTCTCTTTCATTGGGATCATAGATAAAAATCATGGATAATTGTTGTGAAGATCATATTATCACCAAGTGCATATTCAATTGTATATTTATTATTTTACACATATATATGCTTTAATATGTGATTAGATAAATCTTGTTATGGCTTAAAAATATTTTCAACACTTATCTCTTGTTGTCTTTTTTCATTTTACTAGAGTAAAATTGCTTAAACTTAGATGCATGTAAATCATGTATTTTTTTAATGTTCTAAAAGGCACTTTTCATAAAAAATGCATGACTAATTTCTTATCAAATAGTGGTTGAAAGAGCTAACCACAACATTATATCAAAAGGATAATTATTGAAAGAGTTAACCGCAAGCATTATATTAAAAGGATAAACAACAATAAAATACCATAAGAATCCAAAAAAATGGAATATCATTTAGACAACGAAGAAAATATATAATGGGATTCACAAAAATTAATTGAACATGAATCTTTTGGTTATTTAGGTGACAAACTTAAGAATAACTAGCGTTAGCTGTCTTTATGCGTTTGAGCACTTATTGATTAGGGTAGTAAACATTCCCCATTATCTGTTAACTATGAACATCATGGGTAAATCAAATATGGGGCAAACATACTTCATGCTTAATACATTTTCACTTTATTCGTATTGATAGGTTGTGGCAATTCTTCCCACCCATCTTAATAAGGATCAAAGCTCCTCCAAAGAAAGCTCTTTTCATGATGAAAGGCCCTTCATAGTTAGGCATCTATTTACAATGGCCATCATTATGAATTAGAAGTATCATTCTTAATACCAAATCCCCTTCCCTAAATTGGTAAGGGTACACTTTCTTAGAATAAGCTCTTGTGATGGCAAAATCTGGTCAACCTAAGTCCAGCACCCAAAACTGCAAGTTATGAAGGCAAATTTGCAAGGAAGAAAGAAAAAGAGAGAAAGAACAAAGGACACTAAGAGCTTTTTAACATGGTTTACCCAAATACAAGGCCTATGTCCATGGTTATATGATTTGTCAGTCTTTCACTGAGTTTTCAGTATTCTATCTGTATTATCTCCTCTTTTTAGAATGATTTCAACCCTCTTTTTATAGTAGCCAAAGTGTTATAATGTATTCCATAGTAGAAATGAATCATAAATCAGTTACAATAGTTAATAACAAATTCATATTAAATAAGCAATTGAACGGTCTTCTTTGAATTAATGGCTAATAGGGCATGCTTCCAGCTGCAGGTTAAACCTCGTCCTTAATGACCTGAGATTGCTGCTTTGACCTTTATAGGCCAGTGACCTAAGTTCACATTTGGTGACCTGATGCGTTACTTTTGTGACCCTAGGCTTGTCCATTAAGCTTTTACTAGCCCATTTGTGTGGTTCCAAAAATACCTACAATATTAGCTCCTAGCTCTTAGTGTGATCTGCAGACTAAAAGTCATAGTTCGCTGGTGATCACGATCAACCATGCCATTGTTTAGACTTCTATTCTATCATTTTGTTATCAGTACCATCATTACTACATTAAATGCACGTATTTTCCTATAATCGTCAGTATGGTGATGACTGAGCCTTGTTATTCATTAGATCGTTAGATCGAGGGCAGTTGATTAGTCTCTAAGCAGAGTCCCACATTGATGAGAAGTTGAGTGAGCTTATACCTTATAAGGCTAGGGGTTTAACCTCTTCCCATGTGAGGGCCCTTTGACAAAAACATGAGGAGCCGTCTGGGGGAAAAAAACTGCTGTCGACACTCCGGCGCAGACAATACTTCACATGGGATAAGTTCACCTCAATCATCATCATTGGCACCATCTATGGGAACCCCTGGCCATACTCAATGCACAAGCCCACCCAATTAGAGGGCTTATGTTATGGTAAAGATAAGGAAGGGGCAAAAATAGAGTCCTATATTGATGAAAAGTCGAGTGAGCTTGTGCCTTATAAGGCTGGGGGCTCACCCACTCCCATAAGAGGGCCCTTTTAAGAAAGGACAAAATCGTGAGGAGCTGTTTGAGGGAAAGAACCCCCGTTGACACTCCAAAGCAGGCAATATCTCACGTGGGCCAAGTTCAGCTCGATCGTCATCATTAATGCCGCCTGTGGGGACCCCTGGCCATACTAAACGCACAAGCCCACCTGACTGGGGGGCTTATGTTATGGTCAAAATAAGGAAGGGGCAAAAGCAAAGTCTCACATCAATGAAAAGCTACGATGCACTGATACTTCATATAGCAGCTGTGTCCACGTATCGGAAACGTTTCCGACACTGACACTTATCGACGCCGACACGAAATGTGTCGGGGCTGTGTCCGTAATTTTAAAAAATTTGGACACCCGTTTCAAGCTCGATTCCGGGGCCGTATCCATAATTTTAAAAAGTTTGGACACACATTCTCTATTTCAACACCCATGTCAAGCTCAATTTCTAACTTATTATTTGTTATGCCCTATTATTTAATATTATGAGTACTTATTATCATATGAAAAAAATAATAATTACAATATATATTTACAAGTAAGCACAATATTTTTTATATTTACAAATGTACCCCTATATTTTTATTATTTACACGTATCCCCCACGTGTCGGTGTCCTATATTTTTT
>JANHAO010020823.1:0-12710 GCA_026873985.1 Saraca asoca | reverse complement strand
ATCATTAATTTAACTATATATTAATTAAATTAAATTATTTAATATTATATTAATATATAAATTTTAATATACATATACATACTAATTAATTAATTATATATTACTAGGTTAACGGGTTAATCTACCATACTAACCCAATAGTCCAATAGAACCAGGTTAACAGGCTAGCCCAATAGTCTGAGGGGTTAACACTTATCAATCCCAGGCACTTGTCAGGTTGGGTTATTTCGAGCCAGCCCCTTACCAAGTCAGGCCACTGTTATCATTTTTCGTACTAGTCCCAGTCCTAGGCTAGGCAAAATTATACTAGTTCCAGGCTAACCCGTTAAACCCAACCCGTTTTGACACCTCTAGACAAAAATAACTGTTGAGAAAAATACTAGAATATATTACAATGAAAAATATTAAGTTATCCACGTCAACTTTCTCCACCCTATGCATGTAAATAAATCTAACACAAAATTAATTATAGAAAAATAAATTAAGAGACTAGCAATTTTTAACATTGAAAATCCCTCAATGTAATAGTAAAAACCACAGACCTAGACCAGTAAAAATTCTTTCAGTAATAAATAGTGAAAGGATACAACAATATTTTCTTAGAAATTTTAGGGAACAATTTGAATAAAAGTCTTCACCAAAATAGGTGAAATCTCTACACAATAATTCAAGCTAATTATTATATAAAATCATCTAGTAGAGAAAAAGAAAAATTCAAGATAACATATGAACTATACTGCCCAAAATATCAAGAGCAAAATATTTAAAATTCATATAAGTTGGAGTAATTTTTGTGATCAATCTTCTAATAGGATGGGTGAAAACTAATGCAATCTTCCTCTTTGGTCCTTTGGCTCACGACTTTTCAATTCTTCTTTGTTTTTTTTTTCACAATTACGCTCACAAACTTAGCATATATATGTATGTATGTATGCATGCACACATATATACATGCATACACACATACATATAGATATACATATATATAAAGCCTTGTTAGGAAAAGATTAAAAATTCTTGTTTTATTAAAATCCCTTTTCTTTTTATTATTATTATTATTATTATTCATTTTTTATGTAAATATAAAGGGTATATGGGCCCACTTAAAGGAATCCACCAACAAATCCTCCCTTTTGACTAAGTGGGGTGCATAACCAAACTTACTTTTTCTCTGCAAGTGATTAGCTTTTGCATAGGCAAGACCTTTGTCATCATATCTGAATCATTATCATCGGTATAGATTTTCTCAAGTATCATATGCTTCATCTCTATCACTTGCCATATCCCATGACATTGTACCTTAATGTGCTTTGACCTTGAATGAAGAGTCAGATTCTTGCTAAGATAAATTGCATTTTGATTGTCACAACACAACACATACTTCTCTTACTTTAAGCCCAACTCTTGTAGGAATTTTTGCACCCGTATATATTCTTTATATGCTTCTATAATAGCAATGTATTTAGCTTCTATGGAAGATAATACAATGCATTTTTGCAACTTTGAATGTCAAGACACAGCTTCCCTTAAAAAAATCATTATGTATCTAAAAGTAGACTTTCTAGTGTTGACATTACCAACCATGTCTACATCTGTGTAATCATCTAACATAGGCTTATTAGTACCCAAACATAAACAAACTTGAGATGCACCTTTGAGATATTGGAGTATCTATTTAATTTCTTGTTAGTGTTACTTACCAAGATTAGAAAGAAATCTATTCACAATACCAACTACATGGACAATATCTGACATTGTGCACACTATGGCATACATCGGACTGCCAATTGCAGATGTATAAGAAACCATACTCATTTTTTTTTTATCTTTTTTGAAGGGCATTGCTGTGAACTTAGCTTAAAGTGGCCTATAAGTAGACTGCTAACAGGTTTGGACTTGCTCATGCTAAGCCTCTTCAATACTTTTTCAATGTATCTCTCTAAAGACAACCAGAGTTTACCTTTCTTTTTGTCATGAGAAATTCTTGTGTCAAGGATTTGTTTTGCTTGCCCAAGTTCTTTATAGCAAAAAACTTGCCTAAATTTCTTTTCAAGTTTGTAATTTTATTGGTATTATGACCAATAACCAACATGTTATCTGCATATAACAAGAGAATAATAAAATCATCATCAGAGAATTTCTTCACAAACACACAATGATCAAAAGTGGTTTTACAATAACCATGATCCAGCATGAATGGATTGAATTTCTTGTACCACTACCTTGGTATTTGCTTAAGTCCATACAAGCTTTTTTCCAACTTGCATTTTAGATGTTCTTTGCCTTTGACTCTAAAACCATCCGATTGTTTCATGTAAATTTCCTCCTCTAAGTTACTATGAAGGAATGCAATCTTCACATCAAACTACTCAATTTCTAAATTCAAGCTAATTGCTAACCCAAATACAGCTCTAATAGAAAATATTTTAACCATTAATGAGAATATTTCTTTAAAGTCTATCCCTTTCTTTTGACTGAAGCCTTTCACAACCAAACTTGCAGTGTACCTTGGCTGTGAGATACTCTCATATAACTTTATCTTTAACACCCAATTGTTCTTGAGTGCCCTCTTACCCTTAGGCAACCTTACTACTTCATATGTTTTGTTCTTATTCAAGGAATTCAGTCTTTTTTACATAACTTGTAGCCACTTTTCTTTATACTCATCAGACATAGCTTCTTCATGACTCTTAGCCTCTCCCCGATTAGTAAGCATCATATATTCATCAGGTGAATATCTCTAGAAAGAATGACACTCGCTAGTAGATCTTCTCAACTAGGACTCAAGAGGTTGTTCAAGTAAAATTGGATCAATATACACCTTAGGCTGAGGTGTAGTATCATCAGCCTCTGCATCTCCCTCATAATGGTTTAGGACTCAAATCTGTTAGCCATATTAGCCTAGCTAAGGAGATTGTCAGCATTTAAGGTTGTTAACCTAGCTAGTATGATTACTTTACTATTTTAATTTCTCTCATTTTGATGTTGAAAACAATTTTGTATCTAGCAATATGTATTAGTATTTGTTACTCATTTTACATGATCAAAGTGTGTGAGATTCAAGATATTCAAATTAGTTTTAGCATTTATTTTATTTTTAACAGGATCTTTTGTAAGTGAGTTCAAATCAATTTTGATTCAAGTAAATTTCTTAAAAATTGATACATTGAGGTAGAAATATATTACTTAAAGTAAGCTAAAATCAAATATTTTTCAAACAATATTTTCAAATAATCTTTCACAAGTGCAAGTTTTATAAAAACCATTTTACACTGTGTGAATCAATTCATAAATCAATTCATGCTAAAGAACTTGTGAAAATTACTCGAATCGATTCATGAAGAAAAGTTTTGAAAAAAAGTTTTTACCAAAGGTTAGGATTTTTACCTAAATTGATTAAGTAATCAATTATTGACCTGATTTCATAATGTTATGATTTGATTCATGAATCAATTTAGTCAAGAACTTCTTTATGATATTCATAGACGAATCAATTCATAAATTGATTCATTAGTTGGTAACCGCTATGAATTGATTCAAGAACAGAAAGTTAGTTATTTTTTGAAAGTTAGTTACTATAACTATAAACATCCCTAATCTTATTTCAAACTTATTCAATTACCCATTCGTATTATTTCTTCAAGTGCAAAAAATAGAGAACTATTATAGCTTTATTAGATTTAACATCTACCTTATTAGATCTTACAATACAAAGGATTTTGAATCAAAACTGAAGAGAATTCACAACTGGATAATTGAGATATTTATCTCAATTGTTGGTATTGTATTCTTTTTCTAATTTGTGATCTTTCATTTACAATTTCAAGATTGATAGAAATTGGAGATACAAAGGAAAACATTGATCTTCCCATTGCATCTTCTTTGGTTATAAGGCTAATTATACCTAGTTGAAGGTGCATTGAATTCTTTGAATATCTCTAGGTTATAAGGTTAATCATTGTCCGTATGAGATAGAAGAATTGTTGCATCTAGGTTTGCAAGAGCCTAGTTTAGTTCTTGTATAATAGGTTTTGCAAGAGCCCAGTGTAAATCTTATTGTATGAATAAGTTGTTCAAGAGTCTAATTAAAATCATGTTATTGTTAATAAAAGTGATCATCAGATTGAGGATTGATCCAGTAGATGTAGACTTAAACTTTAGTTTTAGTTTAAGTTGAACCACTTTAAAAATCTAATATTACTATTTATTCTTTACTGCATTTTATACTTCTGCATTTACAATTCTAGTTTTTTGCTATATTTTTGAATTTTGAAATTCTAGTTTAATTGTTAATCTGATCTAACTATTTAATCTTTCCTTGAAACTCAACATTTCATCTAATCAGTTACTTCAATATTATCTTGATCCTCCAATTGAGTCCTTTTGATAAACCTTGTGAAGTAAGAATCCAATCTCACTTTAAAAAGAGTATGTATATTTTAAAAATGTAAAAAAGTGCAAGATCTTTATTTTCTCTATATTTTCAAGACCTCCAGTTGGTATCAAAGCTTTGGCTCTTGATACTCATTTTTTTCTAAAGAGAATGGATTCTAGCTTTACATTGTTGCCTGAATGTTCACCCTTGAACAAGCCACGTGGTTTTAATGGACATCACTATACCTATTGGAAATAGAAAGTTAGAGACTTTATTGAAGCCACTACTATATACATGTGGAAAATTGTAAAAGATGGATATAATCTACCATAAACCTTGATTAATGGAGTTGTAAAACCTAAATCTAAATCTTTATGGATAGAGGAAGAAAGGAAGAAGCACTTCCTTGCCTTTAAAGTTAAATGGATTATCTCCAACTCACTTTCCCCCAGTGAATATGAAAGAATTTCTAATTGCAATACTACTAAATAGAGTTGGGACACTTTAAAAGTAGCACATGTAGGCACAACTCAGGTTAAAACATCTAAAGTGCATGTGTTAGTTTTTGAATATGAAATATTCAAGATGGAAGATAGTGAATCAATTAGAGATCTCATTCAAAGATTTACTACCATAACTAAGCATTTGATATTGCTTGGAAGAACATTTAAAAATGCAGATTTAGTGCACAAAATTCTAAGATCTCTTACTAAAAAATTGCAACCAAAGGTGATTGCCATAAAGGAATCACTAAAAATGGGGATCTCAACAATTAGAAGCTCTATAGGAATCTAAAAGAGCATGATCTAGAGCTTGAGAGGTATAAGAAAAATGGTGATGACAAAAGGAAGAAGACATTGGCACTGAAGGCTACAAAGAGAGTTGAATCTGATGAAGAAGAATTAGAAAGTGATGCAGATGCTAAGGAAGATATAGCCTTGCTAAGTGAGAAGCAACTAAGATTACTTAAAGAAAAGAGGAATAAAGGAAAAAGGAAAGCATATCAACCAATAAGGAACCAAAATAAAAGTGAATGAGTCAACCTGCTTTGAATGCAAAAAGACTAGACACTTTAAAATAAATTATCCTATATACTTGAAATAACATCTAGAAAAGGAAGACATCCCATAAGAAAAGTAACCGAATTATTTGGGATGATGACCAAGCTAATTCTTTAGAAGAAGAAGAAATAGAAAAAGAAGCACTCATTTGGCTCATGGCTAAACTTGATGAAGATAATGAGGTATTTGGCAATGAATCCTTCTTTTACTCTAGAGATTAGCTTAATTCTATTAACGGTGATAGTGATAATGATGAAATTGATGATGAAGTTAATGATATGTGTGTCAAACTCTATGATGCATTAGTAAAAACTAAGAAAGACCTAAAGCATGCAAACAAAGAGAAGGAAAGTTTGCTTAAGAGAATCGATCAATTGGAAAAAGAAAACCATTACTTAAACCTCTTGGCTGAAAAAATTTTGAATGAAAATAAAGTTTGTGATTAGTGTGAAATTTATAAATCTAAGATAGACACATTGACCAAGGCTTTACAAGGATTTACAATTAGCAAAATGAGATTAAATGAGATGCTATAAAATCAAACTAGTTTTCAAAATAAAACTAGTTTCGGATATAGACAACAAACCGAGAGGAGATCAAAGAAAAGTTCTAAGATTGCCAAGCCAAATACAAAATTTAGTCACATTACATGTTTTTACTGCAATCAAAAGAGACATCATATAGAGCACTATCTTTATAGGAATGGAACATATCTACTGAAACCAAATGAGAAACTTGTATGGTTACCAAAAGGTTATCTTTCTACAGTTACTAACCAATATGGACCCAAATCCTTTGGATACCATAAAAGCAAGTGTAAGTTTTGTTCTATAGGTTAGCGTGGGAGAAATAGAAGCAACTCATGGTTTTGGACAGCAATTGCAAACAAATAAGGCTAAGAATGTCAAATCCTCTAACTTCAGTAAATTTTGATACCTTTTATTTCCATACTTAATTGTTTTGTACATAGCAAGTACTAACTTAGGTATTGAAGATTTCCCTCAGTTTGTTTTGCAGGTACATGATAAGTAAATGGAGTTTTTCAATGGTATTGAATTATTCATTGGCTATTTAAGATATTAGAAAAACACTTATGAAACAAAATTGTATGAAAAATTGAGTTCAAGATTTCTTGAATTAATTTAGCCATTGATTTGAATTTTTCTAGGATTTATTTGAGTTCATGAATCGATTCAAGAATCAATTCACCTCTAAAAAATTTACACTATGAATCAATTCTTAAATCAATTCATAAAATTCTTGATCCACAGATACTCTTTACTCAAAATTCTTTCACAGAAACATTAAAAACACCCAATCTAATAATTTCAATTAACTAATTTCTCTAAAACTTCCCAAAATCAAAAACTCCCAAAATCTACCCTAAAACCCTAACTCTCCAAATTTCACGAATTTTCCAAAATTTACAAAATCCTTTAGAAATTTCAAAATGTCTAGCAGAATCAAGCTACCAGTAAAAAGAAAGGAAAAGCAAACAGCCCAACCATCAACACTAGTAGAAGAGGAATTACATTTCAACTTACAAAATGAATATGTTGGCTTTCTTCAACTGGCAAACAAAAAGGTAGAACCTCTCAAATGCTTTAGTGATCAATTGTTGAAAAGTCCTCATTTGCTAGTACTATTAGCTAAGTATAGATTAGAAAATTTTTTAACATTGAAGGGAAACACATACTCTAGGCTTGTAAAAATGTTTTATTCAAATCATACTAATGTTGATGGTAAACTTTCATGTTATGTAATGCATAAGTTTGTAGTTGTTGATTCTAAATTTTAGTAAAAGAATTTGACATGGATGATATGTAACCAAAGCTTACTGCAACATCCTTTTCTGAATACAATAGGGAATTAGCCATTAGGATACTCTTTCCCTATTCCACCCTAAAGGATGGAAGTGGGAAACTACTCATTACTGGCCTATCCTTTGAAGATAGGATATTGCATTATGCTTTATGTAAAGTGATTTTGCAAAGGATCACAAATTTCACTAAAATTGTGGAGAACTCTTTTTGATATGAGTTATTAAAAATTAACTTGATTTTAATATGCCCCACTTTATCCTTAAATATCTAGCTGATTGTTCAAAAAGGACAGATATTGGATACCTCCTATATGTCATGATCCTTACTTCTATCTTTGCCAAATTCAAAATAAATTTTTTTGATGAAATTCAAGTTTAACAAATAAGTCTAACTACTATGATTAGCGCATCACATTTTCACAAAGTGGGCCTAAAGGAAAATGATCAAGGAAAATGGGCTAAGAAAAGGTCAAAAATCCCTCAAACCATTAGAGTATCCACAAGCTCAGTAGCTAGGAAATCCAATGAAACTGAAACAAGAATAATTGAGGTTATAAAAAAATGCATAAACATATGAATGATTGAATGGATCAACTAATAGACAAATACGAAAACTTGATTGTGTCAATGGATGATTGCATGGCTAACATAGAACTTGAGAACTAGAAACATGCCACCCAAGTAAATGAGTGGCTCAAATCCATTGAGACTCAATTACATGAGATCACATAATGTATGCAAGAACAAGATGAGGAGGTAAAACTTCAAAGGATGGATGATCAAGACCTTCCAACTACTGAGTAGGTCATGTATTCATATTTGTCTATTGTATCCCTTAGTCCCATATTCCCTGTTTCATTATTTCTATTGTTCTAGATTGATGTTGATTATGTAATCTTATATTTTGAGATATCATTCTAATGATTTGTATTAATATTATCAGATATTGTATCATGACATTATTTTAATATTTGATTTAGTATTTTGATGTTATATTTACTACTAGTTTTGGATTTTAAATTCCAAATGTTGATTAATTTCTAACTGAATTTATATATTAACTTTGAGTTTTGGAAATTGTGAATTTTGTATTGAATACTATGTCTTAGATCTTAAATTTTGAATTGGTGTATGAACTATTCTGTTCTAATATAATTTTCTTCAATTCTAAACTTTTTGGTACATTAATTTTCATAAATGCATTATTGCCTTTTGATGTGCCAAAAGGGGGAGAAGTGAGGATTTTAGATAAGGAGAATAGAAATTGTTATTAAAAAGAAGTAGGGATTTTAGATAAGAAAAATAGAAAAAGGAGATGTTAATTTCAATTCAAAAGGGGAAGATATAGATAAAAAGAGATATGAAAAAATAACAGGAGATATGAATGAGAAGAAAAGTATAGAATAGTATGATTTATGTACAAAAATCATTTCAAAAGAAGGAGAATAAAAAATAATCTTTAATTAAAATATGATTTTAAAATTTAAAAACTATTGTTTTTCAAAAACTTTAATCCATATCTAAAATTATTTGTCACTATCAAAAAGGGAGAGATTGTTAGCATTCGAGATTGTTAACCTAGCTAGTGTGATTACTTTACTATTTTAATTTCTCTAGTTTTGATGTTGAAAATAATTTTATATTTAACAATATGTTTTAGTATTTGTTACTTGTTTTGTAGGATCAAAGTATATGAGATTCAAGAGATCCAAATTAGTTTTACACTTATTTTATTTCTAATAGGATATTTTGCAAGTGAATTCAAATCAATTTTGATTTAAGTAAATTTCTTAAAATTGATACATTGAGGTAGAAATAAATCACTTGAAACAATGTTTTCAAATAAATTTTCACAAGTGCAAGTTTTATAAAAACCATTTTACACTATGTGAATCAGTTCACGAATTAGTCATGCTGAAGAACTTGTGAAAATGTACTTGAATTAATTTAGCAATCGATCTTTTATCATAGGTTAGGATTTTTACCTGAATCGATTAGGTAATGGATTCATAACCAAATTTCATAATGCTATAATTTGATTTATGAATCAATTCAGTCAAGAACTTCTTTGTGATATTTATAAACAAATCAATTTGCAAATTGATTCATTATATGGTAACTGCTATTAATCGATTTAAGAGTAGAAAATTAGTTATTTTTTGAAAGTCGATTACAGCAATTATAAATACCCATAATCTTATTTTAAACTTATTCAGTTACACATCTATTATATTTCTTCAAGTATAAAAAATAGAAAACTATCAACACTTTATTAGATTTAACATCAACCTCATTAGATCTCACAATTTAAAGGATCTTGAATCAAAATTGAAGAGAATTCATAGCTAGGTTATTGGTATGGTATTCTTTACCTAATTTCTAATCTTTCATTTACAATTTCTAGGTTGATAGAAATTAATGATATAAAGGAAGAGGTTGATCTTCCTTTTGCATCTTCTTTAGTTATAAGGCTAATTATAGCGAGTTGAAAGTGTATTGAATTCTTTGAATATCTCTAGGTTAAGAGGTTAATCATAGTTTGAATGCAATAAAACAATTGTTACATCTAAGTTTGCAAGAGCCCGATTTAATTCTTGTGTAATAGATTTTGCAAGAGTCCAGTGTAAATCTTGTTGTATGAATAGGCTATTCATGACCCCAGTTAAAATCCTATTATTGTTAATAAAAGTGATCATCAAGTTGAGAATTGATCCAATAGATGTAGACTTAAATTGTAATTTCAATTTAAGTTGAACAACTTTAAAAATTTGGTGTTACGGTTTATTCTTTACTACAGTTTATACTTTTGCATTTACAATTCTACTATTCTATTGTATTTTTTAATTTTGTAATTTTGGTTTAATTGCTAATCTAATCTAACTGTTTAATCTTTCTTTGAAACTCAACATTTCATCTGATTAGTTACTTCAATATTATCATGATCCTCCAATAGAGCCTTTTTGATAAACCTTGTGAAATAAGAATCCAATCTCACTTTAAAAAGAGTATACATATTTTACAAACGTAAAGAAAGGCAAGATCTTTATTTTCTCTATACTTTTGGGACCTTCAGGATCCACATAACCAGTGTCTATTAGTTCTAGCTTCTTAGTACTGCTAAGATCTTTAGTAGTTTGGTCTTCAAAGAATATCAAATCTCAACTTTTAATAACTTTTTTATCTATCAAATCCCACAATCTGTAACCAAATTCATCATGACCATAACACAAGAAAATACATTGTTTAATTTTGCCATCAAGCTTGGGTCTTTCATCTTTTAGAATGTACACAAATGCTCTACAGCCAAACACTCCCAAATCATTGTGTGATTCCCAACCTACACCTTTTGCGGAACATCATAATCAAAAGTAGCTGAAGGAGAAAGGTTAATCAAATCAACTATAGTTCTTATTACTTCATCCTAAAAGGCTTTAGACAACTTAGCATGAGAGAGCATACAACTAATTCTTTCATTTATTGTTTGGCTCATCCTTTTCACAACCCCAATTTGCTGAGGTGTCTTTAGAATAATCTTCTCAAGCTTAATGCCATGACCTTTGCAAAATTTCTCAAATGGGCCTCTTTACTCACCATCATTATTTGCTCAACATATTCCAATTTCATTCCTATTTCTCTTTCAACATGCACATGAAATTTAGTAAAAGCATCAAGCACTTGATCTTTGGTTTTTAAAGTATTGGCCCTAACTTTCCTAGAGTGGTCATTAATAAATGTAACAAAATATACAACACAACTTGGAGTTTTTGAATCCATAGAAAACACATCAATATGAATCAAATTAAGAATATTTGATTTCAATGTGGAAGGGATTGAAAAAAATGAAAATCTATGTTGTTTACCAGTTAAACAATGAGTACAATTTTTAGAGACATACCTCTCATGGTAAAGGAATTTCATTTTGCTAGCACATCAAGCCCTTTCTCACTTAAGTGACCTAGACACATATGGTATAACATAAAAAATTCTTTAGCAACATTCACCTCTTCTTTACTCAATGTTACTATTGTTCGATGAAAAAACTAATCTTTTCACCTTTTGCCACAACTAGAAACCCCTTTGTAAGCTTCCATTTACTTTTACCATGGTAGCTTCCAAAACCCATATCATCAATTATTTTAATAGAGAGCAAATTGAGGTAGATATCAGAAACATGTTTGACTTTCTTCAATAACAATTTGCATTTGGTATTAGTTTCCAGGCTGACATCTCTAATACCAATGATCTTGCATGAACCTTGATTTTGCAATCTAATTGTACCATAATCACAGGTAGAATAAGATGTAAAAAATTCTTTATGAGGAATAATGTCATAAGAAGCTCTCAAATCAACAGCCCAAATATAGTCTTCACATATGAAATTCAAATACTCATCATAATAAACAATCACAAGCTCTTCATCAAATGCATTAACAATAATATCTTTATTTTCTTTTTAGTTTTCGTCTCTTTCCCTTGATTTATCTCTTTTCAGCTATTAGCAATTCTTCTTAATGTGGCTTGTTCTTCCATAATGGAAAAAACTTCATGTCTTTTTTCATTTTTAGACTATGATCTTACTCTGGACTTTCCATGAACATCAGAATTTTTATGCTAATATTTCCTATGAACATCTCCCATAATTAATATATCTGAATTACTTGAAGTCTCATGTTCTTTCCTTCTTGTTTCTTCATTCAATATGTTGTCTTTCACCATTATTAATGTCACCTTCCCATTTGGAGCAAAATTGCTCAAAGACACAATTAAAGTTTCTGAATTGTTAGGTAAGGAATTAAGTAATAGCAATACTTGCATCTCATCATCAAAGATCACACTCATAGCAGTTAGCTAATTTACCACACTTTGAAAGCTGTTTAGATGCTTAATCATCGAACACCCTTCTTTATATTTTATTTTCACGAACTTTTGAATCAAAAAAGGCTTTATTTTGTGCAATTTTATTGTCATACACACTACAAAAAAAAGGCAATTTAGTGATCAAAAATTTTGGTTGCTAAACCATGAATTTTGGTCACAAATTGGTTTAGCGATCGAACAACCACTAAAAAAAAAGGAGTAGCTAAACACCCAGTTGTAGTATATTTAATGACCAAACTTGATTCAGTGGCAGAATTTAGCACTAAAATATGTAATGACAAGTTCAATCACTGAGCTCCTCCAAATTTGATCGCAATTTAACTGTTTACCACCAAATTTTTTGGTGACAGTTAGGTCACAAAGTTGGTGATGAAAATTTTCAGTCACTAATTTGGTTGCAAAATCAGTAACATCTAAAAAAAAATTAGGCGCAAATTCGGTCTGTAACCAGTGAATTTTAGTGACTATTTCGATCACTGACACTTGATCATCACATAAAAATGCTACAAATCCAATCCAATACTATCTAATACAATCTAAAACCCATTCAATTCTAGTGTATAACAAAATCAAT
>JANHAO010020822.1:0-12709 GCA_026873985.1 Saraca asoca | reverse complement strand
CCAACAAACCATACCTCCATTAAGAGTGATTACAAGTCCTAATTGTGGTTTGTAATCATCCAGTCTAACTAAAAGCTTGCATTTACGAAACCTCTGATTCTCAAATCAAGATAATACCTTTAGTTCTTCTTGAGTACTTCAGGATGGTCTTGACTACACTTTAGTGATTTTCAACTAGATTGGCTTGACATCTACTAGTCACACTTAGTCCATAGGAGACATTTAACTGCATACATAGCATGACATATACGATTGATCTTATTGTATATGTATTGATGCTATGATTATAGTGTATGATTGTTCAATACCCAATGAAATCTAGAATGGATTGAAGGATTATAAGCTAGTGTGTGATTGTTATCCTTATCTCATTGTGTTCTTAATGCTATTGTTAATTTGATTGGAGTGTTGGCTCAAGTTGATTCACAATAAGATTTAATTCATGTATTGGCTTGAATTAATGAAATCAAAGAAGAACAATAAGAATTTAATTTAGGTGCTGGGCTTAAATTGTGTTAACACCAAAATTCGGTCAACTAGTTGAGTTCAATGTTACCCTTGACTACAAGCTAAATACGGTAGAAAAGCAGTAAAGGGAAATAGTGGAGAAGAAGAAGAAACAATGACACTAGGAGATTATCATGGTTTGGCTAAAGCTAGTTTGGCCCTACGTCCACGTTGATGTTTTATTGTTCTCCGGGGGGTTGGTTTTACAGAATATGTATACAACAATGGAATTTTCTCTCAGTGAACAGTGTTCACTCTTTATTTTGGCAGAGTTTCTGCATGTATGTATGTTATCTCCTTTTACATGGTGACCTCCTCCTTCTATTTATAGAAGGGGGAAGGTTACAAGTGTAATTTAGTGTGTAGCAAAATGATTACTTCTATTGTCCCAGGTATTTAATGCTTGGCGCCAGATAATTAATGCTAGGCAAATCATTATCGAATATCCAGGGGGCTGATGTATAAGTTTGGAGGCTAAGCTGCTAATTGGAGGCGTGTGCCCTGGATTGCTGACTAGGTTCCATATAGGCATTTGTTGTTAGTGGATAAGCTGGAAGTTGAATGGGTTGATAGCTCTAGCTAACCTTATCATTCATACCTAGTCGCTCCTCAGAAGACCACGGTCCCTTTGCTGTGGGGTCAGGAGTCTCTTTAGTGAGCTATACCCTTTCTTCCGTGATGTCATGAGATGCCTCTGGCTTGTACCCTATGGTCAAGAGTTCTTGCTTAGTGACCTCGGACTCCATTCTGGACCTCCATCAGTCTAAGTGGGTTTCCAATTAGACCTTGACCGACCCAAAATATGCTTCCAAAAAATCCATATAACATAAGCCCCCTAACTCTTAGCTCACTATGAAGGTTGGGAGTTGTAGCAAGTGGTCAAAAGTCTTCATCCGCAACCTACAAGACAACTCAGTCTTTACGCTTAGTTCATCATGTCATTTCCATCTTTTCGGGCTTTCATTTCCTATGCTTATGGCCATGCCTTTTTCTGTGCATTATCTCGGCTATCAACATGGCAGTTTTTGTCATTTATAGGCCATTTTATTCAGGGTAGCCAAGTGTCTCTTGGACCATTCGATGAACCCAATTGGGTTTATAAAGGCTAGTAAAGTTTCTCTTTCTCATTAGGTTATCTGACGGATGCTTTGGTTAAGCACTTCATTCCCTAGATGGTTTGGCTTCCAGAGAAGCCTTTTTAGGACATGGATAGTTTGTTGTAGAGGCCTTAGAGACATGGATAGTCTGCTGCATGTAACTTCCCTATACAGCTTCTCTTCTTGGATTTTGGGAAGTTTTGTACAAGTCTTGAATTATTTCTTCGCGGTTCTTCCATGGAATTCAACCTTGCTAGCCATGTTCCTGATCCCTTTTTGAATTGCTCTATGTTTAGGGAGTTAGGAAATGATCCGTCGGTTGGAGAAGGCTATGAGCAGAAGTAGCTAGGTCCATTCGTTTCATCTGATAGGAATTTGCCTCCTGAGATATGGCTTTCCATCCCCTTTGTGGGATCGTTAGCTTTAGGCTTTTTGTTTTATCTTTGTATATTAGTTCATCTAATGTAAATTTTCCCTATGGAAGGAGGTCTTTTAGTGCAACCCTAAACATCATGTTTCTACTTTTTATCTATTTAAGTCCGTTGTATGGACAATTTAATGGGTTGCCATCGACAATGCGATTTTCCCCTGCAAAACCATAACTCAACAATTGTTGTGTAAAATATCTTATGGGATACTTATCTTTCGTTATATAGAATTTTAGCCAATCAGCTTTAATCAATAAACTCCCATTTAAAGGATATGTATCACCTTGCTAACTTGTCATGCCAGCTTGTGCAAGAATTCTATGCGGGGCAGGCACATTACTTGGATGCGGCTTGTGCAAGAATTCTATGTATGGCTAATGCATTGACCTACACAATAATGCTATGTCTAATTGACCAATTACTTGGATGCAAAGTCATTCCGCGTAAGAATTCTGTGCGGGGTAGGCACATTACTTGAACATAACTCACATAAGAATTCTACGTCTAGCTAACATATTACTTGGATGCGAGATGTTTGTTTGGCCCCAATGCTTCGCGACGTGCAATCTCAATGGACCATTTAGTTCCCTTGTTTGTTTTACACGTGTGGGTTTTTATTTCCTAATGGCAGCTGATAATTATTGCTTTTAGCTTTTGATGCACATACACTGAATCATCATTTATTGGTCGTTATTTTCTCTATACCATCAGATTATGGGTAACTGACCACCCCCTTCGATCCAACGGTAGGGTCGTGTTCCCTTTTAAGCTGAGAGAGTCTTCCCTTTCCCCCTCACTTAGTCATTTGAAAAATTTCAAGCTTCTGGTGTCCTTAGCCCATCTATCCTCCCGACCGTCGTTACAATTGCTTTGCCACCAGCCTCCGCTATTCTTCGTTTGCCCTTCCGACTTTTTCCTGATCCTTCAGACTTTTCCATCTCTAACAATTACGATATGCTCCCTTTAGCGTTGCATCTTGTGCATTATTCTTCCTTTGTAGGACATTAGGAACTTGACTATGCCCAATTGATTAGGAGATTGTTGATGCCGGTGAATAGATATGGTTCAAATGCTTAGTCTCTGATTAGAGTAGGAAAGTCAGGTTATTGGTGGATTCTAGGATTCCTTACACATATTTGCATCTTCTGAGATTTTATTGTCTATCTGGAGTATATCCTCTGTTTACCGGAGTCTAGGTTATCAATGTGATGGCATAGGGTGTGCATAGCCTTCAAGGTAGAAGGTTATTAGATATGGTTTACTCTCGATGAACTTATCAGTCTCTTTATTTCCTTTTGTAGATAGGAGAAGGTTATGCACATCATCGTCACCTAATTAGGAGCAAGGATGACGAATCGGACTCGTCTCCAGATATGAGGAATGTCCATCAAGTTGAAACTGTAACATCTAGTGGGAGGGGAGTCGCTTTAAACCCAAGTTCTCATTCGAGATGCACTGAAGGTTAGAGGATGACATCAGGCCAACGCCCCAATCGTCATGCATTTAAGCACCACAAATCCACTGTACAAGTTCAAGATGTCACTTCTGTTATCAACTCAAACTAGATTCCTAAGGGGTGCAATGCTATGGCCCATGCTCCTGAAGACTACGCTGCTCATCTTCCTCATGGCTTTATAGTTATTGGCATCCCGTATCTCTCTACGGGATTAAAATTCCCTATTTAACCTTTCATCATTGATTTTTTGAATAAGATAAAGCTTAGCCCCTTTCAATTGACGTCAAATTCATACACTATGCTGATTTGCTGACATTTATTCATAAGGTCAACGACCTTCCACCACCATCACCCGAAACCCTTTACTATCTTTATGACCTCAAGTGTATAAATTCTGAGGATGGGCTCTATTATATTTAGGCAAGGAAAACACCTTATAAGGAAATCCTCCCGTAGGGGGGTGTGAAGGGGAAGTCCAATGTGAGATGTTACAAGACTCACTGGTTCTACATCTCGTACCCTTCGCTGAGATACCTTAAGAATTTTGATTTTGTTCTCATTTCAGGTAGGTGGGCTGGGTTTGAATGAATTTGATTACTTGTTTACTTTTTTTCTTCTATTCTAGATTCTGGCTTGTAGTTCTAAGCTCTAACTTCTTATTCAATTTTACAGACGACACCGGTAGATGGCCAACACTTGAGGTCGAGGAGTTGGACATTCTAGATTGGTTCGCTTCATTCAAAGATCTCTAGAACGATTTCAAGTTCGACGAGGACGTTCTCCATTTTTACAAACTCGCCCCACCACTAAACACAGTTGTGACAAGTGAGATAGGGATTCACCAGCTGAGGCAAGTTCGACCAGTGAACTTTGATGACTACGATAAGATCATAGACTTGATTCTCAAGGTGCCTTCACCAGACAGCGAAGATGATACTTCTTCGATCGCATTATCGTCATAACTCAGGTCATTATGGATCAGCCCCCAGCTCCTGATGTGAAACCTGCCTCCAAAGCTCCAGTGGCTACTGAGGCTGAAAATTTTTTGATTATTGTAGAGCAACCAATTGCTGTCTTAGAAATCTCTCTTCCAGATCCATCCTCTTAACCACGCTTTAAAGGGGTGGAGGCAACCCATGCTGCCAATCCTCCCAGTCTCTCTGGTCCTCTCCGAAAGAAATGAAGGATTACCCAGGGCAGAGAGAGAGCAACCCCTAAAAATCTATCAGGGGTCAACCTCACAAAGCCATTGGCTAAGCTCAGATCAGAAACAGAGGTGCACGCTCAAACTCTTGTTAAGAATTTCTCTATGATCTTAGGAAATAATGGTAAAATCACAGTGATTGAGAGTGAGGATCTTCCCCTCTAGAGGCTGATGGGATATGCTGCTTGGTAGGGTCTATCGATATGTGCTCTTACTCATTTTAGCCATCTCTCTTATTATCAAGTCTGACCTTACTATCTATTTTTCCAGAGCATTCTATCATTGTTAAAGATTACTGCTAAGTGCAAGGATCAAGATAAAGAGAAGTCAACCCTCATGAGCGAGATAAAGGCTCATCAAGCTGAGGTGCAGGAACTTGAGGGGAAAATAAGGGAGTTGGAGACCGCGTTATCCCCTGAGATGAAACGTTGTGAGGATATGGAGATAAATTTTGATCTCATAACTAACAACCTCAACAAGGCAAGGATGGAGTCGTATGACGCCCAAATGCAACTACGACATATGAACAAGGTGGCAACCACCGCCAAAGAGAGAGTACGAGCTGCAGAGCAGTGGGCTAAGGCTTCTACTGAAAAGGTGGCAATGCTAAAAAGAAAGTTGTAGCTCATGAAAGAGAGAGCAACAAAGGTTGAGATCGAGATATCCTCACATGAAGCAGAAATAGCCACGGAGACAAGGAGGACAATTCTCAAGTCACTCCTTTATACCATGTGGCAAAAGTATCCTGATCTTGACTACTCCTTCTTTCGCCCCCAGGCCATCAATAGGGTCTAACAATGGAGAGCTCTAGCAGCAAGGAAGAGTCTGGGTACTGAGATTTGTGCCTCATCTACAGAGGTTGTCACCTAGGGAGAGGGTGACTCTCAAGTTGCTAATGTTGCTCCTGTGCTTGATGCTTCTAATGTCCTAACCTTTGGCTCGTAGCCTGTTGAGGGCTCAGCCCCCAAGGCCCCGCCCTCATAGAATAATAATTGTATAATTTGACTTTTGATACTTCTGGCATATGTATTGAACCTTATAAATAACCTATATAATTTTATGATGAAGCCAAGCTCTTCCTACATCTATTGCTTTGGTACATGACTAACTGTGTGATTCCCATTCACTCATGCTCAAATAATAGTTTGACATGTAAACTTTGTTGCATCATACAGCATATATCTTGACACAAAATCTCTAATCTTATTTCGAAGAATTCAAAGAATTACATACATATGTATAATGAATCAATTATAAGTTATCGAGACACTTATTGGTAATAACGGTGAAGGTGCTCGGCATTCTATGCATGGGGAAATTCTGTTCCATTCATATTTGCCAGATGGTAGGCTCCATCACTCACGATCCTTTTGGTAATACATGGGCCTTCCCAGTTTGGTCCTAGGGTTCCCTCACTGGGTTTGCGGGCTTCGGGGAGGACGAGATGAAAAATGAGATCTCTGGGTTTAAACTTTCAAGCTCACACTTTGCAGTTGTAAAATCTTGCTATGCATCGCTGATGGACTATGGCCCTAAGGTTAACTCTTTCTCTCGCTTTCTCCAAAAGGTCTAGGTTTGTTACAAGCAGTTAGTTATTATCTTCTGAATCAAAGGTGATTCTTCACTATGTAGCAGCTTCAGGTTCTGTGAGAATCATTACCTCGCCTCCGTATACCAATGAGAAGAGGCTTTTCCCTGTGGAGCTATTAGGTGTGGCCCTATACGCCCATAGTACCGATTGTAATTCATCCACCTAGGCCCTCTTTTTGGCCTCTAACTTTGTCTTCAAGATTTTTTTAATGATCTTGTTGACGGCTTTTACTTGCCCGTTATCCTGTGGGTAGTCTACGATTGTGAAGCTTTTGACAATCTTAAGGTCTTTGTAGAACTTGATAAACTACTCGCTAGTGAACTAGGTCTCATTATCGGTGATAATCTGCTGAGGGACCCCGAATCTATAAATGATGTTGTTCCAAACAAACTTCTCGACCTTAGAAGACAAGATCTCAGTGAATTCCTTTGCCTTCACCCATTTAGTGAAGTAGTCTACCGCTACTCTTGCATATTTACAATTTCCTTGTCCCTTAGGAAGTGGTCCGATCAAATCCATCCCCCAAATTGCAAATGGCCATGGACTTATCATTTGCTTTAGGTAGGTTGGTGAAGCTCGTGGCACCTTTAAGAACCTCTGGCACTTGTCGCAGCTCTTGATGAGATCGATAGCGTCTTGCTTCATTATCAGCTAGTAGAATCCCTATTGAAGGGTGTTTTGTGCCAAGGAGAGCCCCTCAGCGTGGTTTCCATAATGTTCTACATGAATCTCTTCCAAGACAATACTGTAGTCTTCACCATCTATACATCTCAGAAGCGGGGTTATGAACCCCCTCTTATAGAGTGTATCGCCACAAATGCAGTATCTGGCTACTCGGGCTCGCAGGTGTCACACCTCGAGTTTATCTTCTGGCAACTTCTCATTTTGCAGGTAGTCTAGGATTGGATTAATCCTGGAGTTGGGCGCTCTGACAATTGCCATGACAACGTCTTGTTGTTCGACGCTTGGGGATGGAAGGAGCTCTACCGGTATCGCTCTTAAAAGGTCTGGATCATTAGTGGTAGACAAGCGAGCCAAAGCATCTACGTGCGTGTTCTGGGCTCGCGGGATCTGAGTGATCTCGAACTATTGGAAGGAGCCTAACAATTCTTGGACTTTGCAGAGATATCTCATCATTTTCTCCCCCCGAGCTTGGCATTCACCTTTTATTTGATAAACAATTAACTACAAGTTGCTAAAAATCTTTATTCCCTCAGCGTGCAGATCTCTGGCTAGTCGTAAGCCCACTAATAAAGCCTTATACTCAGCTTCGTTGTTTATGGCTTGAAAGTCAAACCTCAAGGCACAGAAGACCTTGTGTCCTTCCAAACTGATAAGAAGTATTCCTGCTCTAGCCCTTTAATCACTAGATGACTTGTCAATAAATAGTTCCTACCATAGGCCTCAAGGACTTCTACCTCACTTTGTATGGGGCTTATGAATTCGACAATGGAATCGGCCAAAGCTTGGCCTTGATAGCCGTTCTAAGCTTATACTCATTGTCAAACTATGCGAGCTCTATTGCCTATTTAAGCAGTCATCCCGATGTGTTTGTCTTTTGTAGAGCTTATCTTAGTAGGTACTGAGTGAGGACCCTGATGCTATAGGCTTGAAAATAGGGCTATAACTTCCTTGAGGTAATGACCAGGCAATAGACGAGCCTCTTCATGGGTGAATATCTTATCCCTGTGTCCAGTAATCTCTTGCTCACATAGTAGATGGGGAGTTGAATTCCTCTCTCTTCTCGCGTAAGCACCATGCTCAAGGCATGTTAGGACACACCCAAGTATACTGTTAATCTTTCACCCTCTTTCGGCTTAGAAAGGAGAGGTGCTTGCCCAAGATATGTCTTAAGTTCCTAAAATGCAACCTTACATTTGGGGGTCAACTCGAACCTCCTCACCCTCTTGAGGACGTCGAAGAAGGGAACACACTTGTCTGTTACCTTAGAGATGAATCTGTTGAGTGCAACGATCTGACCATTTAGGCTTTGGAAGTTTTTTGGCCCTATGGGAGAACGCATATCAAGTAGTGCCCTGATCTTCTCTAGGTTCACTTTGATCCCTCTGTTATTAATGATAAGGCTGAGGAACATGCCCAAGGCTACTTTGAATGCATACTTATATGGGTTAAGCTTCATTTGATACCTTCTTAGGGTTTGAACATCTCGTCAAGGTCGTAGACATGATCGACGAGCTGTTTGGATTTCATCAACATGTCATCTATATATACCTCCATAGTCTTGCCAATCTGTTCTCGAAATATCTTGTTCACCAACCGTTGATAGGTTGCCCTTGCATTTTTTAGTCCGAAGGGCATCACTTTATACCAGTACAGCCCACGATCAATGATGAAAGAGGTATGCTCTTCGTCCTATGTGGCCATTGTAATCTGATTGTACCCTAAGTAGGCATCTATGAAGTTGAGTAGCTCATATCCTGTCATTGCATCTACTAACTAGTTTATCCTCAGTAAAGGGAAGCTGTCTTTAAGGCATGCTTCGTTGAGATCAATGAAGTTGATACACATTCTCCACTTTTCATTCTTCTTCTTGACGAGGACGGGGTTAGGGTATCGTGCCTTTTGAATAAAGTTATTTGCTAGAAGCTTATCCACTTCTTCTTTAAGTACCATGTAGCATTTGACGGTCATCGATCTTCTCTTTTGGTAAACTGGTTTGGCCTAGGGATCAATGTTTAGCCTGTGTGACATTACACTTGAATTGATACCCTCCATATCTTCATGGTTCCAAGCAAAAACATCCATGTTTGCTCTGAAAAAACTCGTCAATTGTACCTTCATATCAGGTGGCAGGCATCTCCCTAGCTTGAGGCATATCTGTTCATCTGCCTTGCTCACTCGCATGTCCTCTAATTCTTCAACTAGCCTGGTGGCTCGCTCAACGTCCACCTCTTGGGGGTCAATGTCATAGTTGACTCCTTTCTTACTTGTCGCTCAGGGTTCTCCCCCAGGTACAATATTTGCTTTCTTCCCTTGAACCCCAAATTTAACTGCCTCTTCATAGCAGTTCCGAGCTACTTGTTGCTCTCCGCACACGCACCCAATTCCACCCGAGGTCAGGAACTTGATGGTTAACATCCTAGTTAACGTTACCATGTCAAAGTCATTCATGGCAGGTCATCCCAGCACCACATTGTAAGCTGAAGGATAATCTATAATTAGAAAATCTGTTATGACGATTACTTGTCTATCATAATCTCCCAAAGTAAGTAAGAGTTTAATCCGTCCTACTAGGAGTATTCCATCTCCACTGAAACCATAGAGGGGCTCAGGTGATGTGTTCAGCTGATTCTCATTCATGCCCATCTAGTCGTAGCACCCTTTGTACATTACATTAATGGAGCTCCCAGTATCCACTATGATCCTTCTTACATCGGCATCACCGATTTTCACCCGGATGATTATGGTGTCATTGTGAGGGTAATGGACCCCTTGTGCATCCTCTTCTATGAAGGAAATATTATCGTAGGACATGTTGGCCTTCTTAACAAGCCTTTCACGCTCCACGTGACTCATCGGAAGGACGCAGCCCACCGCTCGCACGTAGCGATCACGTGATCGGTTCGAGGTGCTAGCAATATGAGGTCCTCCATATATGGTAAAAATGGTCCTCATGGATGGCGTTTCCTCGTGTTCATGAGTTTTATGGCATTGCAGCATAGGTTGTCAAGGACGCGAGGGTCGCTGACCAGGGGATCTTGCCACATAGTCTCTTAAGCGACCTCTTTTAATAAGGTCTTCGATGGCGTCTTTCAACGCCCAGCAATCTGACATGTTATGCCCAACCTCGCTATGATAGGCACAAAACTTGTTGTGGTTCCTCTTCTTAATAGGGGTCTTCATTAGCTTAGGCCTGCCAGAGTCTTCGTTATCCCTCTCCGTCACATAGATCCTATCTAGTGCATCCTACAGAACAGTATAAGCATCGTAGCAATACTGATATTGAAATTGTTCATTCCAGGCTTTCTTTGCATTTCAGCCTCCAAATCCCCTTTTTAGGCTATACTTACTGTCCTCACTTCCATTCCTTTTCCTGCCTCGGTTGGAGGTATCAGTTTCTTCTTTCTTGCTCGACTTCTTTAGGCCGAAGGTTTCTTCCATCGAATCTCCTTGGTGGCTTACTTGTAAAACTCACCTAGGCTTTCGACTGAGGACTTATATATGTCCTAATATAATTTTCCATTCTTTTGAAGTCCAGCTGAAATTGTCGTGAGGACACTCTCATTGGATGTATTATCCATATTGCTGACTTCTTACCGAAACCTAACGATGTAATCCTTGAGAGATTCATCCTTTCGTTGGAAGACAGTGGCCAAATGGCAGGAGGGGGCAAGCTGGCTTTTCAGCTCTCTGTATTGGTTGAGGAACTTGTTTTGACATTCCTCCCAGCTCTTTATGTTGTGAGCTGGAAGGCTCTTAAAACATGTCCGTGGTACCTCTCCAAGCGTGGCAGGGAAGACTCAACATTTTATCGATGGATTGGAATAGGTCCATTTGGACATTAAAGGTGTCCAGATGGCTATAAGGATCACTATCCTCATTATAGAGGGGAATATTCAGGATTTTGAACCTACGGGGAAAGGGTTCCATTTTGATCTGGTAGGAAAGTGAAGTTCTTTCCTCATGCAATTCTTGATTTTCCTGGGATGCAGAGTTCTTCTCCAATTGTTCCATCCTCTGGAGTAGTTCTTTGACCACCGGGCTTCGAGACTCGAACCGTTGGTTAGAGGTCTTTCTACTCCTTTCCTCTCACCTACTATGAGAATGTTAGTTTGAAGTTCTATACTTCTTATCTCACCCATTATCAGACGAGTCACGATCCGTGTCCCTCTGGTTATCAGTTTCATGCAAGCTCTTGCTCTTGTGCGAGCTTTCACGTTGGGAGTCATTCTTCTGATCCTCCTAGTCTCGATGGGCTTCGGACCTTCATCATGAATTGGAGGCACATAGCGAGCCAGTTTAATGCCATTCGACCTTGGCTTGCTTTTCATGTTGAGGTCCTGACTGTTGACGTCCAGTTTTAGGTGCAGCCACTTCACCCTGCCTTAGTGTGCCTTGGGCATGCATTTAAGCTAACATTACAACCATATCGGCTAATTCTTTCATTGTGTTTTCCAACGCTTTTTGGCATCGATCGAGCGCCTCTTGGCACTATTGCAAAGCCTGGATCTCGTCAGTTTCACAGACTATAGGTTGGTGTTGGGTAATGGAAGCTATGCTGGTATCGACACCCGTTGTGGGAGCAACTGTGTACCATTTTTGCGTCTGACCTTCGAGCTGGCCAATTAGAATTCCTGCACTCCTGGTAGCCTTTCCATTTGCCATCGCATCCGAAATAGCTTATTAGAGAATAAAAATGAAGAATGCGTAATGGGAGCCCTCCTTCTAGAATCAAAATGTTAACACCAAAATCCGATCAACCAATTGAATTCAATGTTACCCCTGACTGCAAGCTAGATATGGTAGAAAAGCAATAAAGGGAAATAGTGGAGAAGAAGAAGAAATAGTGACACCAGGAGTTTATCGTGGTTCAGCTAAAGCCAGTTGGCCCCTACGTCCACGTTGATGTTTCATTGTTCTCCGAGCAGGTTGATTTTACAGAATATGTATACAACAATGGAGTTTTCTTTTGGTGAATAGTGCTCACTCTCTATTTTGGCAGTGTTTTTGCATGTATGTATGTTATCTCCTTTTACATGATGACTTCTTCCCTCTATTTATAGAAGGGGGAGAGTTATAAATGTAATTTAGTGTGTAGCAAAATGATTACTTTCGTCGTCTTGGGTATTTAATGCTTGGCAACAGATAATTAATGCTGGATAAATCATTGTCAGATATTCAGGGGGCTGATGTATAGGTTTGGGGGCTGATGTATAGGTTTGTAGGCTGAGTTGTCAGCTGGAGGCATTTGCCTTAGATTGCTGACTGGGTTCCGTATAAGCATCCATTGTTAGTGGGCGAGTTGGAAGTTGAGTGGGCTAATAGCTCTGGCTGACCTCGTCATTCATACCTAGTCGCTTCTCAGAAGATTGCGAGCCCTTTGCTGTGGGGTTGGGAGTCTCTTTAATGAGTTGTACCCTTTCTTCTGTGATGTCGCAAGATGCCTCCGGCTCGCACCTGACATTCAAGATTTCTCGCTCAATGACCTCGGACTCCGTCCTAGACCTCTATCGATCTAAATGGGCTTTCAATTGGACCTTGACCAACCCAAAATGTGCTTCTAGAAAATCCATATAACAAATTGATTCTTGGCTAAGTAATCAAAAAAGGGATAACACATTTTGTGTCTAAGATCAATATGAGAATTGGATGCATGAATCTCTCTTAGATTGAAGATTTCATAATTGAATTTCCTTTTTTACAATTCAAATTCTGTTTGATTATTATAATGCCTTTAAAATTATA
>JANHAO010020821.1:0-12712 GCA_026873985.1 Saraca asoca | reverse complement strand
CAACATCGCAAGGTCAAACTTGAGGGCCTCCCACATCACATATAACTGGGCGCCGAGCCGAACCATCGGCTCTGATACCACTTGTCGGGCCCGTGTGGTTACCACAAACTCCACATTGGTATGATATTGTCGGCTTTGGGCCCAAGCCCTCACGGATTTGCTCTTGGGCTTTACCCCAAAAGGCCTCATACCAATGGAGTAACTTCCACATATATATAAACCCAGCATCTCCCTCTTCCATTTCCGATGTGGGACTTGGGTTGACAACTCCAACCCAACACTTTCATTTATCAACAAGTTATTATCCTAGTTAAGCTCATCTTTAATTCTCTTTTGGATCTTGGAGCCTTATATACAGATAATTTTAATAAGGATTCTACATCATTATAAATAAAAGAAAAACTCCTTTTTTATTACTCTAATTATCTTCATTTATTTTTTTAACATTCTTTTATTATCATTGTCTTACTTTCATCACACGTTATCATTATGAAGTTCTTTCATTCGAATTTTTAGGTTCAAAGGACATTTCTCCTTTAAATTCATCTTTCTATGATATGATTTATATGTTATATTATGAAAATTATTCTTGGTGTATTATTTGTTATTTTTGTTGATCTACAATTTGTGATAAATTAATTTTGCAAAAAGATACACATAATAAAATTAATGTAGTAGATTGTAGTTATGTGAAAGTACTTTCTAATTCTTTATTGACTTGTGTACATGGATTTCCTATTACTTTCTGATTTTTAGTTTGACATCGCATAACCTAAAGTGTGATAGTTTATAAACATTGAAATAAATGTTATAATGAACTAGAAATTCACTAACCAGAATATTCTGAATTGGTTTCATGTCTAATAAATCTGAAGTACCAATAAGAATAGGCCTAAAATATTTTATTATTTTGTATTTGTGGCTACATGCAAAATAAAATATTGATTAAAACTTGATATTCTTAAAAACTTATAATTCATCTTACGAAGTGAATGTGATAACATATAAAGAACTTTGATACTCATTTTTCTAAAGGAAATGTCATGTTTGTACAAAATTTTAATATAACATAGCTTAAAGTTAATGTAATAGTTTATAAAGATTTTAATATTTCATTACAAAAAGTAAATATGAAACATTTATAATAGTTTTATTTTATATTCCTGAAGTGAATATGGTAGAAGATGAAGATATTATTTTATAAAATGATATTCAATATTAGTTTTCTTATCTTAATTAATAACTACACTAATTGATAACTTTATCTTCATCTTTTAACCTGATCATTGTTCATATTATACTTTGAGTTATTTTTTAAAAAATAAGATTTTTTCTGAATTCATGTATCACTTACTTTCAACTTATTCTCAATTTTTTAAAAAGAAATTTAGAGTTCTGAGAACAGGGTTAAATATCATAGGTAGAAATTTTATTTATTTGTTTTTCGATTTAATTTATAATCTAAGATTCTTAACTGGATAGTTAAAAGTGAGATCTTTCAAGTTCAAGTGGTTCCAGCTTTTACATGTTAATGACTTTCATGTATTAGATTTCTTGCTTTTATTATTTAACTTAATCAAGTTATTTTTTATGCCATGAACCTTAATTGAAATCATTTTATAATGTTCTATTAAATAGTTAAAAGTTATAATATTGTTTCTTTATAATGCTACTTTAAGATATATACACACACACGCACACACACTTTTTGATGCATCAGGAAAAAAAAAAGAAGGTAAGTATCCATCTTTTTAATATTTTAAGTTTTTCTTGATCATCAATACTAAATTTTATGAAGATATTTTAATTTATTAAAATTCTATCAATTTGTTTCTTTATGATTAAATATTTTCATTGACAATTCATCATAGTATTGAAGACCTATAAGTTTCCTAACTTAAGGACTCTTCAAAGATCTAGTCACGAATTGAGATTTAAAGTGAAAGGAAGAAAATTTAATTTAATTATTTTATCTCTTATTTTTGTTACTATTGAATATTCTTTACTTTTGATATTATATAATTTTATTATTTTTCTACTCCATTTTTCTATTCTTTATGAAAAAGAACATATTACCTATTATTTCATATCTCAAATATGCTCCAGAAATAGCAATATCTAAGAAAGATAAACTTAATACACACACACTAGCTTGTACTCCATGCGATGTATGACTTTAATTAATTTTATTTGATAAAAATTGTAATACAAAATTAGATTATAAATTATAATATATTTACAAGTAAATCATTATTATATTTTTACATATTAAATGACTATATAATTGGTATGATTATATTTGCTTAATTATAATGAACTATTATATTTTTTAATTTGATAAAGTTGTTACATTAATATTTTAAATTAGTTGAATTTATCACTCAAATTTTTTTTCTTTTCAAAAATATTTTGTTAATATATTAATATTTAGATGAATTTATTTATAAAATTTTGTTTAAAAATTTGATTTAACTACTTTATGTTAAAAGATTTAATTATTTAATTAATAAGAGTTCATGTATTATTATAACTAATATATTATCTATAAAAAATATATATTTTAGAAATATTTCAAATTAAAATTGTGATAAGTATTCAAAAGTCATAAAAATTTCAAAAAGAGAAACTATGAAGTATCAAATTTAGTATTTAATATTTAAAGATAATATAAAAATTTAAAGAGTGAGAACTTTTAAATAGACATCATCTACCAAATCATAATTAGATATTATTAATCATGTGTTAATAAGTATTTTATTTTTCATATAAACATAACTATTTATTTGTATATAAATTATTATTTTTAAAGAATAAGAATATATAATATTTATCAAAGTAGTTATCAATTTAAAAAATAAGAGATATTAAAATATTTTTAACTTTTATTTTTAATATTAAATATTTAAATACCGTTGAATTCTAACCTGAAAATCATTTCAATAATATTGAAATGGATATCAAAATTGTACTACTTAAATAAATAAATAATTTAAATATTAAAAATTAGAAATCAAAATATTATTTGATAATTGACAAAATTAAAAAAATAAATCAATAATTTAATAATTTAATAGTAATAAAATTAATAAAAATTAAATTAAAAATTAGTTATAGATAATTCAAATAAATAATTTATTATTAAAATAGATAAATATAAAAGTTCTACCATAGTTTGAATTTAAACTAAAAAGAAAAAAAATAAAATTAAAAATTCTTCTCACTTGTCTTTTTTGATAAGTGGAAAATACCTGCTACATAATACATTTACATGAAGTGAGTGCTATGACTTTTATATATATATATATATATATATATTATATAAATTGATTTCATATCTTCTTATAGCTGTACAAAATTAACAAGTTCTTGATGAAAAATTTTGAAGCCTACTTTCTATTTCATTTCTTGAAGTAAATACAATAACAAGTAAAAGATTGGACATGGACGGGACCATAATTATAATCGTGATCGTGGAAGAAGCCAAATTAATTATTGCAATTGTTGTAGTTATAAATAATCACAATACTACTTCTTATCTCCAAAAATAGGAGAAAATAAAAAGAAATAACAATGTAATAAGAACTTAATAAGTTCAGAAAATATATGTTACCGATATGATATGAAAGGGCATTGCTCACGTACCAAGTATAAACATTTCATGGAACTTTATTGAGCTTCACTCAAAAGAAAAAAAAAATGTTAAGGAAAATTTTATTTATGAGAATGATACCTTTAACCATGATCCTTATAATGTAACATATTTAGATGTGGCAAATTTCTTAAAGTACCTTAGATGAAGAATTGATCATTTAATTGGTGATGGTGGTGTCAAAAAAATAAAACTATTACCAGCTTTTCTAAAAATATGGACACTCATTATCTTTAGTTGAATAAAAAAATCAATATTAAAGATTTGTGTCTTGTAAATAGCCTAACAACGTGTGCCATTTTAATAATAGAAAATATTTTTTTCCAATTAATGATTGGTGAAAATTATGCAATACAATATCTGGTAGTATAAAATCAATTGAAGGATTAGGAATAGCTAATATAATATTATCAAGAGAAACAAAAATAATTATAAATGATGCACTATTGTCAACTAAGTCTCAAAAAAACTTATTAAGCTTTAGAGACATAGATAGTAAATAAAACAAATATTGAATATCTTTTTATTATGGTTGTTGTCTCAAGTAAGAAATCTCTATTAAAAAAGTTATTATTAGTTCTTTCTGACTTTTACTACAAATATAAATAAATCTGATCGAAATACATATTATAATGAACTAGAATTTCACTGATAAAAAATTATGTTTGTAATATTTGGCATAAGCAGCAATAATCATGCAAAAAAAAAGTTATTAAAAATTTACATGATCATTCGTTAAAAAACCTAAAGATAGGCATTTTCTAGTACTATGTGAAATGGGTTGGCAAAAGCCCCACAGCAAACGAGTCCAACCAAAGAAGGCCTAGATTGTCCGAAGACTAGGGCCGTTTGGCAAAGACACCAGCTCACATGTTATGAGCTCAAGACGAAGGTCGAGTTTGAGACAATGATTCCAGCTCACTAGAGACAAGCCTTGACTCAACCAATGGAACACATTGCATGAGCTCAAACCATGCGAGCTTGATATAACTAGCTAAAGGCTAGCTACGATCCCAAGGTTGAAGTTTCAACTCGTGAGACGCAATGCCTCTCCCAGCTAGAAGCCTGATGTGGTTAGACCAAAAGCATACATCTACTCATAGACCCAACTTGTAGGGCCCACCCACAGAAAGTAATTTGCAGGAGCCAGATTTCAGTCTGCTGAAACTGATTTGTAGGAGTCTTGTATTTCAAATACATTTATTGTTGGATGTAATAGATTTATAACTTGTTAAATTACATTTGTAACCTCTTAGCCTCTATAAATAGGAGGGGAAACATTATAACAGGGATAGTGAAAAACACATGTAGAAACTTTGTTAAAATAAGGAAGGAGTTTGTGTACTATTACTCTGTTAAAACACACAAAAAAAACCACCATATAAAGGCAATACAACCACCGTGGAAGTAGGGATCACACTGACTTTTGCCGAACCACTATAAAAAGCTTCTGGTGTTCATTATTCCTCCTTTTTCTCTCATTTTTCCACTTGTTCATCAATGTACTTGCAATTTTAGGTGTTGACCAATTTTTACCATTAACATTTTGGTACTAGAAGGAGGGCCCCAAACCTCCAATCTCATGGTTACCTTGGACCTCTATTCTTTCTTTCTTTGGTTTACTATTTAGCTATAATGGTAAGAGGAATAACCATAGGAGCATTGGTGCTGCTGTTGGCCAGCCTGAGGGTCTTGTAGAATAGCAAGGGTTACCACTGGGGGGCTCAGTCTTCCTTGCTACGAATACCTCTACTGCCCTCGCAACAAGTGTGATCACTGGTACAGCACCATTAACCCCTTATCAACCTGTTGCTTTTGAGGCAGATAGAGTTCAAGCATAGCACCAGTGTTAAGAGGCGTTTGAAAACACAGTAAGAGAACTGACTAAAGTAGTTAGAGTACTGGTGTAGACACGGGCCTAAAAAGTGCAAAAGTAGGTTCAAGTCATTGCATCCGAGAAGGTCCAGCATGCTAATTCAGCTTACCTTACTAGCTTATAGATAAGGTTAAAGGTTTGTCGAGCTTGCAAGAGCCATGATGGTCAGTGACCTGATAGCTCGCACCAGATGAAAAGCCCAAACATGTCTAGCCATGGACATACTTCAAGTCGCTACTCACATAACCAGGAAGGAGAAAGGAGCCAGCAATCTTCTGGTTGGTGATCCGAGGCACATGACCTGATAGTCAAAGAACTGCTTTAGAGAGTAAAGCAATTGGAAGAAGGCCCTCGAGCTCAGAATAGCCAAGACCCCTATGAAGAGAGGACTCTATTCACTAGCTAGATAGAGAAGCAGCCTCTCCCTCATAAGCTCAAAATCCCCAATATCCAGTAATACAATGGGGATCGTGATCTGTATGACTACTTAGATGCGTTTAATGTCCAAATGGATCTCCAAACAACTAACCCAGTGGTCAAATGTTGCATCTTTCCAGTTACACTAGGAGACATACCTCGAACATGGTTCAGGAATCTCCTAGCTCGTAGCATTAGCAGTTAGGAAAAATGCCAGACAAGATTTGTTAACCAGTATAAAGCATTGAAGAGGCAGCTTGCACCAACCTATCACCTCGCAACAGTTTTCTAATGGAGAGACAAGTCGCTAAAGGATTACATCACCAAGTTCAGATGCAAAGTTAATAATGTAGAGAATCCTTCATATGAAAGCATCCCTATAGCAATCTTAGCCAAACTTCATAAGGATGGAAAACTGTACAAGGAGATATACAAGTCCCCAGTGAAAGACTTGGGGGAATTTTACGAGCAAGCCACCAAGGAAATCAAGTGGGAAGAGATCTTTGGCCCAAGAAGGTTTGATCAAGGCAACAAGAAGAATGGCAATAACGAGAATAAAAGGAGTAATGGTGAAAATGAGAAACAGAGCCAAAATAATGACTCCATTAACCAAGTCGTAAAAAGGGCCAAGAATGCACGACCTCAACATCAGGGTCACTATGAAAGTTATAGCATCCTGTAAGACCCTCAAGACAAGATATTCGCAGTAAAAAAGGATAGGGAAGACTTTGGAAGGCCCAGTCCCACAAAGGTCCCCAACAAATTTAGAAATAGAAAAAAATTTTGTGTATACCATGATGAAATTGGGCATAATACCTCGAAATGCTGGGCATTTAAAGATGCAATTGAAGAGCTGATTAGAAGAGGTCATTTAGGGGACTATGTTGTGTGATATGTGGAACAATGATCTTGATAGCCCTAGCAAGCTTCTAACTAACAACAGTTGCCCATGGTAAGAGCCATATTCTAATTTTGTATTGCTATTTGGAAATTAAAATATCTTGAATTGTTATGTCTACTAATCTCTAAATAATTTTTTAACGAAGCTTAGCATTGAGAGCAAGCTGCCTTGTGACAAACTTATCTCGTATTAGCTTTAGCCCAATAAATATACATTATCACAGTCAATGTAGTAAATATACATTATCTTACCTGATAAATATATATTATCATGGTGAGTCAACGGTTTCACATCTCTCAAGTGAATTAATTTATTGAGGCACGCCCTTTGAACCATTAACCCAGTAAATATACATTATCATGGTCAATGTGGTAAATATACACTATCTTGCTTGGTAAATATATATTATCATGGCCTCAGCGGTTTCATAGCTCTAATGCAAATTAATTTATTCAGGCACACCCTCTAAAACATTAGCCTGATAAATATACATTATCTTGCTGGGTAAATATACATTATCATGGCATGCCAATGGTCTCACAGCTCCCATACGGTCAATTTATTGAGGTGCAACCCTTTGAGCAAAGCTGACCTGACAAATATACATTATCTTACTTGGTAAAGATACATTATCACAATTAACGTGACAAATATACAATATCTTGGTTGGTAAATATACATTGTCACAGCGCACTAGCCAAGTCGTAGCTCGTGCGACCAATTTATCGCCAGTTGAGTAACAAAAAATATACATTGCCTTGCTCAGTAAATATACATTACCATAGTTGATTGATAAATATACATTATCGTGCTAAGCAAATATACATCATTGTGAAAAACCTAGCAAATACACATTGCCTCTCTTCTACAAATATACGTTGTCGTGGATTATAAGTTGAAGAGCTCTCATGTGACCTAATGCTCACAGCTCCCATGTGACCTATTGCTCACAACTCTCATGTAACTTATCATTCGTAGCTCTCATGTGAGCTATTGCTTGTAGCTCTCATATGACTTATTACTCACAGCTTTCATGCGAACTATCTAGACATTCAATTTTGTGCTAACCTAGACGCTCAAGCACTCAAGTGCTCAGTCTTGTTACCAACTAAGATACTCTTACACGACTGATTGGTCATTCAACATGGCATATATCCTTTCAAGACATGATTTCTTGGCTCAAGCCCATTCATATAAGTTCTCTCTCTATTATCTAAGGTCAATTGACCTATCGAGCATTTATTTTATCTAACGATTATCGAGTTGTGATTTGCATAAATCTATCTGAGACAATATCTATAATTTTTTATAGAACAACTAACATGCTATGCTCAGAAAAAGCAAAGAAAAATGGAAAAGTGCATTTGATGCCCTTTTTGGCGAGGTAAACCCACATGAAGTACAAGATTGAATGCGAAGTTTGAAAATGAAATGCAAAATTACGGGGATCAAATCTTAAGGAGTCTAATCATTGGAAGCTTGGCTCTTATGGGAGGAAAGCTCGACACAAGAGGCAGGCAGGCCGCCTTTCGTATCATTATTAAGAATTTTACGACCTGTGGGTTGCTCCCTCTTTGATTAATACACTCGACAGGAGAGGCTCCACTTGTGGACTTTGCACCTTTGCTGGAAAAAGTGGTCTTCGCAACTTTCACAGTAACTTTCCTCTTGAAGCCCTTTATCACCTCAAGAGCATCTTCCCCAAAGAAGGAAAAGTCCATATTCGGGTGCCATTCCTCCAAAGTGTACAAGAAGAAGAAGGAGGTATCAAATTCCACTTTCTCTACTGCCTTCGCAACCAATTCGGTGAACTCTGCCTTGGCTCGGGTGGCCTCCTCTTGTTTTAGAGTGATTTCCTTCCTGGCTACTTTAAGCTCCTTCTCAGCAGTTTCAGTCCACCATGCTGCAGCTTCAACTCGCTGCATTGCTACCTCAGCACCCTGAAAAGTCACATTCAGATCACTTTTGGCCTTTGATAGCTCATTAACTATTTTGTTGAGGCTGGTTGTGGCAACCTCGTGACTTGCCACCTTGGGGAGTTTCCTCGACTTCTCTCTAGGCAACCTCAACATCCATCGCTTTAGTCTCCAGCTCTAACGCATTGGCAATCGCAGTAACTAGGTCATCGATGAGTTTAGCATTCCTTTCCTCCCAAGCTTGGTGCATGTCCCCTGTCTTTATTATTCCTAATAAGCTCTGGAAAATCAAATAGATTAAGTTAGATCATGAAGGGGTAGAAAGATCAAGGTAAAAGGGAATTATTTACTAACAAGCCTTGACGAGCGGTATAGTGCATCATCCCTCCACTTGAGACCTCATTTGTCTCCAACACTTGGGGCTAGTGCGGGACCCCAAGATTACCTCAACGTTCCTTTGGAGGAAGTCAAAATACTACCAAGGTTCGATAGATGCTCCTCAGTTATAACTTTGTGGGTCGCTTGTTTTGAAGTGTCGATGACCTTCTTTCCTTTGCTTACTTTCCATCTTTTGGTAAGAGCTCAAATGGGGGCGGGACCTCGGCCGCTTTGGTCACCTCAAGGTGCAAGGTGGGGGCTACCTCCTATGAAGGTGTTATAGTTAGGGTAAGAGGAGATTGATTTGTAATAGCAAGGGCTGCAGCAGTTTCAGGATTTAGAGAGATCATAGTGACTTCAAAGCATTCAAGCTCGTTAGAAGATAACTTCTGAAAGAGAAGCTTCACCGTATTCTCATAATCTTCAAAATGCACTGGATTGACCTCCTTTACTTAGCAAACTCTGATGTCTCTTGTAAGCTCGATATTCAAAGTTAGAGCAAGCTCGTAGAATAAAGGAGGTCATCATCGAATCTAAGCTCATTTTTCAAATCATTGATGGCAATGAACCGATGCAGCACCTTGACCTCCTCAACGTCAAGCGTTGGCCTCATCTTGCTAGCCCCTTCTATAAAAATAGGACAAAATGTCAGAAGCAATGACATGAATTCATGATAGCTTACATGGTCTTAGCCTGCTTACCAGGCATTAGAATAAAACCAAAGTGACGATGAGGATACAAAGACAAGCATGAAATGTAGAACCAATGAGTATTGTAATCCCCTACGTTTGATTTACCCTTAGCATCCCCCTGCGATAAAATCCTTTTGAAGTCAGCATTCTGAGCTAAAAGGTAATAAATCCTATTCGAATAACCCGTACTCCTAATGCTATAGAGGTGGCACAGAACTCTTGTAGATGGTGGTAGAAAATTATTTCTCGAGTACATAAGTACAAGAGAAATGAGTTGGGAGTAAGAGTTTGCGGTCAGTTGGAAGGGAAAAAGCTTCAATCTATTGAGAAAATTAATGATGTATAGATGAATAAGAAACCTGAGCCTAGCAACAAGATGCTGGACACTAACGACAATGAATCCTTGAGGAGGATAGGCTGCGTGGTCATCAGGGGAAGGTGTCATGAGATGACAACCCTTGGGAAAGCAGTAATGTTCAACTATGCGTTAGAGTTCACCCAGTTTGACAGTCGAAGGATAATGATTGAATACCGAATGATCTAAAAAGCCCTTAGTAACCTGCTGCCCCTCATTAGGGTCAGGTTGAAGAACAGATCATTCAATGACCTCATCGTTTCTAGAGGCCGCTTCAACCAAGGTATGTGCCAGCCCCTCGCTTCAAGTTAGGGAGTTAGGCTCGTCATCACTCCCTACTCGGTGGTCTCGGCATTTATGAACTGTAGCCATCTACAGACAAGGACAATTAGTCAAGTAACTTCAAGCAGACTATAACAGAAAATTTAAAGCTCCTCTCTACCAAAACAAAAAACATTTCTTATATCACAGATCATACATGCCTCAAGCCACCATATTGAAAACCCAGACTATTGAAAACCTTGGGGGCTTAGCCAACAAAGTCTGTCAAACAACTAAACCCTGGGAAAATAGGAAGCTAAATCTAACAATCTACAGCCCAATCAACAAAAATTTCTAGCAACAGATAAGCACTCGCTGCCAAACCAGGCAGCGCTATGCCAGAAACCCCCTAAAATGAGGCATTCTAAAAACATAAGTCCTAAGAAGGCTTACCATGCCAAAAGGACGAGTCAGATTCCAGAACAGATGAAGGAAAAATAGATTTTGAATGAAATGATCGATTGATCGCAATAGCAATAGCAGGATTAATGGAGCAAGAGAATGAAACTAGAGATTACTGCTTCAGAGCTTATAAGACAGAAAGTCAGATTTCTAAAATAAGAGGGAAAAGAGGGTTTTTCTCATCTAATATGGCTTTGGTTGCCTGGCCATTCAATTGATGGACTAATCAATTGCCTAAGATCTAATGGTCCAGAAAATGATCAAGTTCAACCATCGCCGTATTGGCAGACCTAGGGAAATGCATGCAATTAATGATGTAATAATGATATAGGTAAATAAAATGATGAAATAAGAATCTGAGTGGTAACACCACTCATTGCAGTCTTTAACTTTTGCTAGTAAATTACAACTCCCAATCCACAAAGCAAACTGAGAGTTAGGGGGCTAATGTTATAGGCATTTTCTAGTACTATGTAAAATGGGCTGGCAAAAGCCTAGTAGCAAATAAGTCTAACCGAAGAGGGCTCAGATTGTTTGAAGATTGAGGTTGTTCAGCAAAGATGCCAGCTTGCATGCTACGAGCTCAAGATGAAGGTCGAGTTTGAGACAATGATTCTAGCTTGCTAGAAACGAGCCTCGACTCAGCCAACAGAACACACTGTGTGAGCTCGAACCATATGAGCTCAATATAACTAGCCGAAGGCTAGCCATGATCCCAGGGTTAAAGTTTCAACTCACAGGAGTCAGACCTAAAGCATGCGTCTACTTACAAACCTAACTTATGGGGCCCACCCATTGAAAGTAACCTGTAAGAGCTAGATTTCAATTTGCTAAATCTAATTTGTAGGAGTCTTGTATTTCAAATACATTTATTGTTTGATGCAACAAATTTACAATTTGTTAAATTACATTTGTAACTTCCTAACCTTTATAAATAGGAGGAGAAACCATTATAACAGGGATAGTGAAAAAACACATACAGAAACTCTGCTGAAATAGGGAGGGAGTTTGTGTACTATTACTTTTATTAAAACTCACAAAGAAACCACCATATAAAGGTAATACAACCACTGTGGACATAAGGGTCACACTCACTTTTGTCGAACCATGATAAAAATCTTCTAGTGTTCATTATTCCTCATCTTTCTCTCATTTTTCCTCTTGCTCATCAACGCACTTGTAGTTTCGGGTGTTGACCAGTTTTTGCCATCTAACACATGATCATTCATTAAAAACCTTAAAGATACTTTCGACTAATGAATTTTCATGTATTTCTTATTCTCGAGGAAAATTAATTAGAAGACTATCACCAGGTAAAGTTAGACTAAACCTCTAGCATTTTTGGAATGAATATGAATTGACATATATAAACCTATTTATCTATCATGTGGATCATTTAAGTATTTTATGATTTTAATTGATGCTTCAATAAGATGATTACATGTGTGTTTATTATTAACCCATAACCTGGTGTTTGCGAGATTACTTGCTCAAATATTTTGACTTTCAACACAATGTCTTGATTATACAATCAAGACAATACGTCTTGATAATATTGGTAAATTTACATCGAAAGTCTTTAATAAGTATTGTATGACAATTGGAATAATTGTTGAACATCTTAAAATATGTTCATACATAAATGATTTAGCTAAAATAATTGATTTTAATGTCTCAACTTATTAGCTATATTATTATTTAAGATAACAAGACTCCTTATTGAAGGAACCGTTCGGACCGGCAGGGGCAAAATCGTCCAACTTTTGAAAATTTTGTTTCCGGCAACCGAACTGGTCCCACCGGTG
>JANHAO010020820.1:0-12723 GCA_026873985.1 Saraca asoca | reverse complement strand
CAAACAATCCATCAAAATCTCAATGCATTACTTATTTTCTACCTTCCTCTTCCTACAAGTGATTATTAATCAATAATCATATTAATACCTAAATCAAATGAATCCATTCAATTCAGATATCATAATAAAAACAAAAGGAAAGGAGAGAAGAAATGACTAGTAATTTGATTGTAAAATAAAGGAATAAGATCTCCATATTAATCTTTAAGTTATCAGCCCCTTGGACTGATTACAAAATATTCAGCCTTCCATGAAGCGAAGGAAAATGAAAATTACAGTAAAGAAAAATCAGAACAATGTCTATTACAACTCTACTAAAGGAAACCTCTAAAACTACTATGTCTTGCCCATTTTGAAGAGTGCTTACTAGGAGGAAGAAGCTAGCTATTGGTTGGTAGAGTAGGAGCAATGATAGAGGCTAGTGTAGTCCTTTTGCTTGCTGCCACCTTCTCTGCTACTCCTTTTGCTTGTTGTGCATTTTTATAGGCTGTTTTTTTGGTTCTTCACTGACTTTTTGATGGAGTGTAGAGCTGGTGCAAGAAATAATCATTAGGCCTAAGTTTTATGTCAATTGAGGGCCTTAAAACCAAATTCTGTACAGGCCCAACTCATAGAAATTCTACCTCTATGTTATAGCTCATTTTTCATACCTATAATGATCTATTCAACTCTGTAAGTCTTCATAAGAAATGTGGCCTTATGTCTCAGCTTCCATTTGGGCTTAGTTTAACCTCAATTGGACTTTTATAACTCCAGATATTGCATGATAAGTGCTCAAAGGTCAGGCTACATGAGACAATATTCTGGTCTTATTTTTAACTCTAATTTCAGATATCCAATTTGGCGATTCAGCCCTGGAGGTCTCATGAAAGTTTTAGACCTATGTCTTATCTTTCCTGCAAGATAAGAATCACATTAATTGGATAATTGTAGCTCAAGTTATGACTAGAATATAGAAACTGCTCAAAATGGCCAAATTCTACAGAATTTTGTATAATGCTCCCAATTGAAACAAAACTTGAATATGTAGTAATCACAGCTCAAATAAATCAATTTAGACCCTAAGAAGCTTAGTGAGAGGACAATTAAATGATTAAAATATTTTGTTATCATTCTTCTAAATGTTGTACCCTCTGAAGTAGCTTTTCTACCATCGAGTCCTATGCCTCAGGTCGTCGGCTAGGAGATCATCGACTCTTTACACTTCTCTAGTTGTGGGAGTGGCAATTTGGGGTTTCATGCCTTCTCTTGTGCCCATAATCTGAAGAGTATCAATCTAGAATATGTCCCTAACTTGCCCTGTTTGAGCCTCCAGCTCAGCATAAACCCCCATATTATTGATTACCTCCAGCATCATCCTTACGCTGTCCTGTGACCCAAATATGCTCGTTGCTAACCTCCACACACCTATCCTTGCCTGGGTTCATTCGAAACTTTGGGCCAATAGAGTGAGGTGCAATATCATCCTCATAAGTTTGGTGTACCTTTGATCTGGCCCATAAATTGGAAGAGCAAACTAAATCAACGTGTTAAGGTACTTCTTTGATTGGCCTCTCCATTGGAGCTGACACTTCTTCTCATGGCTGCTAAAGTACTTCTCTAGGCATAGTGACCTTAACCTACCTTTGTGTGCCTTGGGCTTGTGCTTAAGCCAGTGCCTTAACTACATCAGTTAGTTCTCTCACCATGCTCTTAAGTGCTTTTTGACGTTGATGGCAACATGTAGTGGGGATAGTGAAAGTGCTTGCCATAGGAAGAACTGGGCCTCCAACTGGTAATACATCCTACTACTATTTCATGCAAACCCTTAGGTTGGTTAACTATTATGTCTGAACTCCTAGTGATTCTTTCTCTAGCCATCGCAATAGAATAGTCAAAATGTTAACGTGCAAATCTAGTTAACTAAAGTCCAAAGCTCAAACTACAAAATATAGGATAACAAGAAATAAAGAGAGAGAGAGAAAGAAAAAGAAAACACCAAAATTTTTTTAACATGGTTCATCCTAAATCAATGCTTATGTCCACGATTATTCATTTCTGTATTCTTTTTCCTAGTAATAGTATATGTTAGTTATCTCTCTTGTACAATGATTTCAACCCCTATTTTTAGTGGCTGAGGCATTACAATTTGAATGCAATGAATCATGAATTAATTACACTTCTATAGTAGACAATATTTGATTTAGAAATGGATTTCCATAATTAATTTCTAATTGTCATCGTCAATGACCTCATGATAGGAAAGCATGCTTCAAGTTGCGGGCTAGATCTCATCCTTAATGACTGGAAGCTACATACTAGGTTGCTTTAACCCTTGTTAACTAGTGATCTGAGTTCACATTTGGTGACCTAATGACTTGCTCCAACAACCTCAATCCCAGATGAATTGGACCTTTATTAGTTGGGCTTATCCATTGAGCTTTTACTAGCCCATTTGTATTGCTCCAAAAATACTCATAATAGTTTTTATGTATTAGATGGAGATTTCCTTTTGCTCCAGGGAGACAGGAGTGATGTTTCTATTAACCTTATTTCCGCCTTGAGTGCTAAAAAATGATTAGAACAGGATGTAAGGTTTATCTAGCCTATATCAAGGACATAGAACAAGTGGAATAGAAGGAAAAAATTTCATTAGTGGTTTGGGAGTTTTTAGAAGTTTTTCCTGAATAATTACCTGTAATGCCACCAAAAAGAGAAGTTGAGTTTTGTATTGATATTGTTCCTGGAACCAATCCCATCTCTATCCCATCCTATTGGATGGCACTAGCTAAATTGAAAGAATCGAAAGTGCAACCACAAGATTTAGTGGACAAGGGTTTCATTAAGCCTAATACTTCACCTTAGGGAGCTCCTGTGTTATTTGTAAAGAAGAAGGATGGGACCTTGAGGTTGTGTATTGATTATAGGCAATTAAATAAAGTCACAATGAAAAATAAATATCCACTACTGAGAATTGATGACTTGTTTGATCAACTCTAAGGTGCCCAATACTTTTCTAAGATTGACTTGTGTTTAGGCTATCATCAGTTATGAATCTAGAAGGAAGACATTCTAAAAAATGCTTTTCACACTCAGTATAGTCATTATGAATTTTTAGTGATGTCTTTTAGATTGACTAATGCTCTTACAGATTTTATGGACCTAATGAACAGGGTCTTTGACCTTTCCTTGATCAATTTATAATCATGTTCATTGATGATATTTTGGTGTATTCTCGTAGTGACCAGGCACATGAGCAGCACCTTAGGAGAGTTTTGCAAACTCTTAGAAAACATTAGCTGTATGCAAAATTTTCAAAGTGTAAGTTCTAGTTTTCTAGTGTAACTTTTCTGGGACACGTGGTCTCCAAAGAAGGTATCAATGTAGATCCTAGAAAGGTAGAAATGGTCTAAAATTGGCCTAGACCAACCTCAGTAACTGAAATTCATAGCTTTTTAGTTTTGACTGGATACTATTGTCTTTTTGTGAAGGATTTCTCTCGAATTTTAACCCCATTGACCAAGCTGACAAAAAAGCATGCCAAATTTGTGTGGTTTGATTCTTATGAAGCAAGTTTTCAGCAAGTCAAAGGGTGTTTGACTTCGACACTAATATTGACATCACCTACCAATGGTGGCAACTACACCGTTTATTGTGATGTCTCCAGGATTGGCCTTGGATGTGTTTTAATGTAACATGGCAAAGCTATAGCCTATGCATCACGATAACTTAAGAAGCATGAACAAAATTATCCTACACATGATTTGGAAATGGCTACCATGGTTTTTGCATAAAAAATTTGGCAGCATTACCTTTATGGTGAAACATGTGAGATTTACATTGATCGTAAGAATTTGAAGTATATCTTTGAGTAGAAAAGCTTAAACTTAAGACAATGTCGCTGGATGGAACTGGTAAAGGACTATGATTACTCTATCTTATATCATCCAGGCAATGCCAATGTGGCAACCATACATTGAGTAGGAAGTCTATAGGGAGTTTTGCTTATATTGATGTTTATAGGAAATCAATTATTCGAGAATTACACAAAGTGGAAGCTTGTGGAATCCAATTGCAAATATCAGAACTTGAGATACTTATGGCACATATGGAGGTGCAGTTTCCACTTATTGATCAAATTATGGCTACACAACTTAGGATATGGATATAAATAAGCTGCTTGACAAAATGAAGAAGGATCCAAATTCGGGCTTGGCAAGAGATAATCAAAGAGCCTTAACTTATCATGGACAAATATAGGTGCCTAAAGTTACTAACCTACGACAACAACTTATGCATATAACCTACTCTTCATCTTATGCTATGCACCCCAGTAGTAACAAGATGTATTAAGATTTGAAGATAAGTTGTTGGTGAGAAGGAATGAAATGTGACATAGCGGATTTCATTTCTCAATGTCTCATATGTCAGCAAGTTAAAGCTGAATACTAGACATCTGCAAGTTTACATTAGAATTTAGAGATCCCTAAATGGAAATGGGAAAGAGTTACCATAGACTTTCTTATTGGTCTGTCAAGAACTCTAAGGGGCTATGATTCTATTTGGATAATTGTTCATCATTTAATGAAAAGTGCCCATTTTCTTCTAGCAAAGACTACTTATTTAGCTTCTTAGTATGCTTACTTGTACCTGGATTAGATTGTGTCTCTTAATGGGGTTCTGTTATCAATGATATCCAATGAGGTACCCAATTTACTACACGATTGTGGGAATCCTTTCAAGAGGCCTTAGGTTCACAACTCCACTTTAGCACGGCTTTCCACCCTTAAATAGATGGACAACCTAAGATAACAATTCAAGTTTTAGAAGACATGCTTTGAGCTTACGTGTTGGAATTTGAGGGTAGTTTGGAGTAATATCTACCTTTGATCAAATATGGTTATAACAATAATTATTATAATTCAATTAAAATGGATCCTTTTGAAGCATTGTATGGAAGAAAATGTAGATCTCCAATTGGATGATTTGAGGTAGGTGAGATGAAGTTGTTGGGCCCAGATTTGGTTCAGGAGGCAAATGAGAAAGTCAAGATTATTAGAGAAAAATTAATAACAACTTAGAGGCGTCAAAAGTCTTATATAGATAAAAGAAGAGGACACTTGCAATTCTAGGTGAGTAACTAAGTGTTTTTGAAAATATCACCTATAAAAGGAGCGATGAGATTTGGTAAGAGAGGAAAGCTAAGTCCCCAGTATAAAGTTCCATTTCCCTTAATGAAGAGAATAGGCATTGTGGTTTATAAGCTAAACCTACCCCTAAAATTAGAGAGCAACCATCCTATTTTTCATGTGTCCATGTTGAAAAAGTATGTTTTGGATCCATCTCACATTCTTCTAGAAATCCCAATTGAACTGGATACTCATATGACCTACGCAGAGCGTCTTGTAGCTATTGTTGACTGACAATTCAGAAAACTCTTCTTCAAGGAATATCCTTCTATGAAAGTCCTGTAGGAAAATCATAAAAAATAAAAAATGACTTAGGCACCAGAGCCAATTTTAAAGGACAAATACCCTCATCTTTTCTAATAGTTTATCAGTATGAACCTTTCATTCTAACATCATTGAAGCTTTATTTTCAATAGTTAACCAAATATTTTGTTTCGATCTTATACAATTTTGCTTATAGAATTTGAGGGTGAATTCTTTTGATGGGGGGAGAATTTGTAACACTTTAGCAAAAAATTTAAGCTAGTAGTAGGTTTGTAAAATATTGTGTTATAAGTACAAAATTATAGTTTTGTATACATTTTAATTGCTAGAAAAATTTTGAAAGTAAGTGTATTATAGTAAGTGTTTCATTTTTATTATGGGTTAAATTGCAATTTTCCCTTTTTTTCTTTTTCTTTTTCCTTTTCTTTTTCTTCTTCTTCTTTTTCTTTATTTTTCTTTGGCACTCTCTCTCTATCTCACTCGAAGAATAGAGCTTCCTCTATTTTGCACTAGCACTGATTGTTTTCCTTCCTTCTTCTTCTAGTTTAATTAAAAGTGCAGTTGGCATCTACTTCTTTTCTTCCCTTCTGAAGTGCCAAACCACCTTCATCCGGTTAGTCCCTATCTTCCCTCTGGTTCAGCTATTGCTCAGGTAGCCGTGGATCATCCTAGCTCAATGCCGTGCACTATCCTTCAACCTTAGCTAATCAATTTGAGTGGTTATTACTTGGCTTCACATTGTCTTCCTCCTCATCTTGAACAATAGCTTTACTGGTGTTTTGCTTGCTCTCTAACCAATTTTGCTCACCTGTCTATTTCAATCTCCTATCAACCCTGTGATTTGCTATCGAGTAGCTTACTTCCTTCCTTTTTCTTGCTTAGTTGTTGATGCCTAGCTAAAACCCTAACTCTGCATACAATAGTGAGTATATTCATACTTTTTTTTCAACTTGTCTTTCTTTTGTTTTGAGATTTGATTTATGGAATTAAAAAGATTTTATGCTAAATTAGAAATTTAGTTTGTGAGATGGTTGATGATTTTAGGTTATTAGGTTTTGGTGAATTAGTTGGTTAAGCTATTTTGGAAAGTTATGGTTCAAGATTTCCACTTGAAGTCATCTTGTTGCCTTTAAAAGTGAGTGGATAATTCTACTCTTATTATGAATCTTTTTTTTTTTTTACAAATATTAGTTTTGTTTGATATATTGATTCGGAACATCATAGATAACTATAATTATTAAGTAATTTGAATGTTGTCAGTTCCTTGTTTTTGGAAATAAAACCATACGTCATGATATATATATATATATATAGAGAGTACTACAATCTACCCATTATATATATTATTTTTATATTATTTACCTAGTGACTATATCATTTTGCCGTAGTAAGATTATTGAAATTAATGAACAATATGCTACATAAAATGGATGACAATGTCTTCAGATAATTTAGTTTATAAATTTTATTGGAATTACTTCTTTACTTCTAAATGCATATTGTCATATAAAATATTTTGTTGATTGAGCATTTTGAAATTTGAATTCATTGGAGATTCCTTTAGAAAACCTTTAAGTGCACTTATGATTACAATTATATTCATTGGAGGAATAAGGGGGAGATATCTGTTGGGAGAATAAGGTGGATGATGATGGCTGATATCTGTTAGGTAAGGTTCCCTTTAGGAATTAACCATTGGATTCTAGTTGTATATAGAAATACTGATTTCTTTTGATCACTAGCAAAGTTTGTGAAATAAGAACAACATTAGTGGTTTTTCTCTATTGAATTACTTGAAAATTATTCTGGAAAATGAGATGATATTGTATTTGTTCTTATTGTTTTTTGGATTTGATAACATGCTTATGTACGAATATTAAATCTCTGTATATATATGTGTGTGTGTTTGTGGGTATGTGTGTGTATGTGTTTTACTAACTTATTTTTTAACGAGTTGTAAACTAATTATTAGATTTCTAATGGATTATCCATTCATTGGGTTTCTGTGAAACTCACTCCCTTTTCTTTTTTGTTTTCAAAGCTTGAGGTCACTTCCACTTTTCGCTCATATTCATTTGGACCTGAGTCTACTCCTTGATTGGGTAGACTTCTTTTATAGAGCTTGAATGCTTATTAATAGTGGTATTTTGGCAGTTGGTGTAGTTAAGTCGTGCATGTGATTGTGTCTGATTTTTGTCCAGTAGTTTGTACATATTGTTATGTCTAGGCTTCTGTGGTCTTCTATTTAGTTGTACAAGCTATGAGAAGGGTGTGTAACCCTTGGTTGATGTATTGGCCCAGTGCCCAAGGTCTAAAAAATAGAAGAAATTTTGTCGGATTTCTTTTTAGAAATCTGATGAAGTGTTTTGACATTCATGTCTGTGTTAATTAGGTGTCCTCACTTGTTATATGTTTTATATCTATCTAGTTGTACTCCATATAGGAGGTGTGTCACATCATGGATTTTACTGTACTATTAGGTTTGCAAAAGATTATTTATCAGTGACCTTCTACACTGGTTGCATGCTTTGGATCGGGGTGTGACAATTATTTGGTCAAGATTTAATAGTTGTCATGGGGTTGAAAAGGATCACATAATATTGACAATCCAACACTAAATCAATGCAGACAAAGTTTTTCTTAAAATGAATTCCAATTAAGTTGTGATCTTCAAAGTTGTATTCATATTGATTCATGCACTGCAAAAAGTTAATTTGTCTGAAGTGGGTCTTTTCTTGCTTTAATTTGACATGCACAAAGTTGAGGATATTGCAGTAAACCACAGAAATTGTGATTTTGTTTGGAGAGACAATTAAATAAAAATTGGAAGAGTGCTGAGGAAAAGCTCATCACCTTCTTGTTAGTTTGAAAGCTGTATATGACTATAACGTTGCTGTCATCAATTATTCTTCTGCAGTGCTGCTTGTGAGTTTCATTCTATGTTCATGTTTCGTGATCCATCCAGGGGTTTCTAGAAATTGCTCAGTTTGATTGATGAATCATACAAACAACAATACAAGCTGGAAATGCAAATCTGACTTAAAACTTTATAGAGTTTCTTTCCATCATCGCTTGCCATCTTAGACTCTGATCCTCTAATAACCATACAAACAGCATAACTGTACAAACCTTGCATTTACAAGAAACAAGTAGTCCTAGGTAAACTAAATTTGTCTCGCAAACTATCATTCAGCTATAAACATGTTACGACCAGATATATAACCCTATTTATATATTAATACCACGTGTTCAGATTCTACAAGTTTGTAATGACAATATTAGGAACCAGAGAAAAGGTCACTATAGCTGGGCATCATGGATTTTCATACCGAAGGCATCAAGTTTTGCTGTCATGGATCAGTAACCATCCCAGATAAAGAGAACCCTTTTGGTGACCATTTGAGGAGACAGCATCCTGAGAGAAACGAAAAACCTTAGACATCTGAGTCTTCAACTTCTGTTTCTAATCCAAAATTGGGAAATGCCACCTTTATATCCCTGCAAGAAACAATATAAGCTCTTTAAAGCCTGAGGATGAAACTGAAATATTTACTGTGAAAAAAAGGCAAAAACTACTGACTTAAGATATGGCAGGGTCATGTTCTTTATGAGAGATGGATGGTTTGACACGAATGCTTTCCACTCATCTTGGTCGATCTTTCCATCACCTTCTGTATCTGCTTCACTGAATGTCTGTGAAAGAAGAAGAAGCAGCGGCAAAGATACTTGAGAAAAACACATTAAGAGCTTTGGAAAAGCATTATAGGTTATAAGAACCTTATCCACAATTGTCTCAACAACATCATCCGAAAGTACGAGATCTGATTCGTTCAAAACTACCAACACCATCTCCTTCAGCTGCAGATAATTAATTCATTAAATCGTAGATTTAAATTTTAAATGTACAAAAGTGGAATTAAAAATAAATAAATATATACCTCCTCTCGCTCAATAAATCCTGTCTGTCTCAAATCATACAACTTAAAAGCAACTGCAAAATGATTATTCCAAGTTTAATCCATGATAGAGTATTTACAGATAAATGAAAAATCACTTATGGAGTAAAAAAAAATTAAGATAAATCATAGTTTAATGCCTATGCCTTTTGCAGATAGACTTGATGAAACTTAAAAGGCAGGAACATGTACTATATACAGGCACGAACTAAGGGTAATCTGTACTCTTACAGGAAATTTTGTCTTCCACAGGTGCATTTGGGTGAAAAACACCCAACGATCGAACAAAATCCCCGAATTCAATAACCCCATTTCGCTTCATATCAAACAAATCAAAAATCTATTAAGGAAGAACAAACATGAGCAGTTAGCATGGGAGGATCAAGTGCAGTTCTCAATATGTCAGTCATGATAAACTTTTATTTACTGGAAGTTTACAAGATTGAAGAAGATAAAAGAATCTAGAAACTGAAAGAAGGATCAGAATGGCATACTCTGTCTGCAAACAGATTTCTCTGATTTCTATTCCTGAAGAATGCCAGCTGAAATTCTTCCTGGATGTCAACATGAATGCATGACTAAGTTAATATCTGAAATTTAAGTACCAAACTATGGGGTCAGCTGACTGAAAATAAAATGAAAACTTACAAATGTCTAACTCACTTTATGAACAAGACCATCGTCAATAATTGAACCGCTCAACTTTTTAAAGAGTTCATACAAGGCATCTACATCACTCACAGTAACTGCAAACAAGGGGAAAAAATCTTGCAAATTATTTTTCTATGATCAGATTCAGATGTTTAATTCTATATTGGACTCTTGATATGAGAAGCCTCTTTTGAATGCATAATATTGGTGTGGAGGCTGAAGCATAACTCACAAGGTGTCTCAGCAGCAAGAACAATGGGATCCTCATAACCTGGCGTCTTAACTCTCTCTGAATTGAGGCAGCCCATTGAACGCAATCTCACTGTTCTTTTACCAATTTCTTGACTGGAACAAGACAAGAACAGAACAACTACACAGTATCTTAGCTTGAAAAATGAGAAAAATGAGGATGAGGATTGATTATTATAGTAAAACTGGCCTCAGTTTACAAACTTGAGGATGATCAGTGCTGATAACATCGAAACATCTTAGCTTTCACAGCTGAAGAGTGACTTTGATCTTCTGCTTCTCAACGTTTTTGGGTTTGAGCCTCCAAATTATAAAGCAATTGTAAGAGTTACGCTACTTCAACAATCACAATCCTCACTCAGAAGACAGTTGTCCAATGAACTTACTTTTTCCGCAAACCTATTTTGTCTTGTCAATTTCTAAAACTCATCTTAATAATTTGAAAAATTTTGGATTCAAATGCAGAACAAAAAAGGAAAAAAAATTCAAAAATAATATAAAATGTCATAATATCACAAAAAGTGTTGACAAAATGATTTTAAATAAAAGACATGGTTGTTCAAAATTGTTTATTTGTAAAACATTCTTTCTATGCATTATGATAGTTTATTCCATAACGGGAAAGTGAAATATTATTGCATCATTTCACATCTGACTTTAAAAGTGTGATAGCAAAATCTTGCTTGTCCACTAAAGAGGAATGTGCTTCTTCTGCATTTCTCTAGAAAATTGAGGGTTAGGAAAGATAAATACAGAACACTTTTTTTTTAAATAATGAATTCTTATAAAAAAATTCTGAATCATAAAATAAGAAATTGTGTCTTTCTTTCTTCAAAATTAAAGAAAATTAACAAAGTAAAGTATTAAGGGTATCCAAACATAATATATATATATATATATATATAGAGAGAGAGAGAGAGAGAGAGACACACACACACACACACAAATAGTTAAAAGATGTTGGTGTTATGCCATGATTAAATAATGTGTGAAGAAGTATGTATCTGTGTGTGTGTGTCTATATATATATATATATATATATATATATAAAACCACATTTCGTCAGATTATTTAATGTGAAAAAATATTTTCAATTTTATTATAATATTAAAAAATATTATTTTTAAATTTTAATATTTATTTAAAAATGATGTTAAAATATTTGATTAATAAATATTGGCATGTGAGGATTAGAATAACTTACCGTGGCGAGAGAATAATGATTTCATTATATATATGGAGTATTTTGGTGAGATGAGCGTATGTGTCGATGATAGATTGAAAGAACACACTAATCAAATGAAAGAATAAGGTGTGGTTCCACCATGGATATGGAGATGCCATGGCGCATGAGAATCTAACTGCCATTACCCACAGTTTGTGATTATCACCAACTGAGTTTTGATCAGATAAGCATATGTGCCATAAAATCAAATACCATGATTACAAATGATAGAGTCACAAATTTTATTACTTTTATAATTATATGTTTATGCATATAAGTAATAAATATATAAAAAAAATATAATTTTATTAATTAAATTTACATAAAAATATTTAAAACTTTTCAACTTTTTAAATAAAAGTTACAATTATATGATTACATAAAAGTTATAATTTTAATTGTCAAAGTTTTTTAATAAAAATATATAAATTTTCTAATTTTTTATATAACAAAGTTGCAAAAAGGATGAATTCTTTTTATTAGTGGTGAGCTATGTTGCACGGATACCGACACGCGGATACGGGGAAACGCGGACACGGACACGGGGACACGGTATTTTCAAAAAAGATAGGACACCGACACGTGGGGATACGGATAAATAATAAAAATATAGGAATACATTTACAAATATTAAAAAATATTATACCTATTTATAAATATATATATATATTATAATTATTATTTTTTCATATGAAAATAAGTACTCATAATATTAAATAACAAGGTATAACAAATAATAAGTTGAAAATCGAGCTTGACACGGGTGTTGAAATAGAAAATGCGTGTCCGAACTTTTTAAAATTACAGACACGATTCCGGAATTGAGTTTGACACACGTGTCGAAATAGGGAACGGGTATCAGAACTTTTTGAAATTACGGACACGGCTCCGATATGTTTCGTGTTGGTGTCGATGAGTGTCGGTGTCGGAAACGTTTCCGACACACAGGCACGACTGTTATATAAAATATCGGTGCATCGTAGGTGGTGAGCTATCTAGTCCAAGCTAGTCCCTAGGCAAGCCAACCCGCTGCTAAATTGTTTTGCAAGCCAATTACAAATTATATATCAAAATAAAATGTTAAAATAATTAAAATAGAATATTTTATTTAAATATAATCAAATATAATCACTTTATATTTTAGGAAATTAAAATTATAATTAAGTCAAAGATATTTAATAATTTTTAATTTTTATATAAAATTACAATT
>JANHAO010020819.1:0-12782 GCA_026873985.1 Saraca asoca | reverse complement strand
ATGCTAATGTAATCTCAAAAAGAATCAAAGCAAGTTCTAGAGCAACAAAACCATGGAAGAATATTCACACACAAGAAAGAAGAGGGATCTACTAGGAATGTTCAACAATTGGCTCAAAAGCCTCACAAGGTATATGTCTACTGAAATCAATTTATAAGCAATTCAAATTCATCACAAAATCATAAAAATCACTTGCAACTTATTTGAAGCCTAAAGAAACTCATCATTTATGAAAAACAAGAGTCACAAAAATTTTTGGTTTTTTGCAGAATTTTCTACATTTTAAAAAATTATGCATTGCAGACTTTTCTGGTTTGCTCCAAATGAAAAACGGCAATTTAAAGCACAACAATCCCAAAACTTCAAAACTCCCCCCACACTTAAATTCTACATTGTCCTTAATGTATGCTCAAATCCATAAACCAACAAAACAAATATCATCAATAAAATATATGTAAGAGGCCACTTACAAGTAGACCTCTCCCACCATGTCCTCTTGAGCTCTCTCATAAAATAGCTTGAGTTGATATCCATTGACTATGAAAACCTTATTGGTTGCCTCACTTGTTATTTGCACTACATCATAAAGGAAAACTTTGGTAATTACAAAAGGACCTGGCCATCTAGAACGAAGCTTACTAGGCATCAATTTGAGTTAGGAATTGTATAGAATCACTTTTTGACCAACCACAAACTCTTTTCTTGCAATTATCTTGTCATGGAAGGCTTTAGTCTTTTCCTTGTAGATTCTTGAGTTTTTATAAGCTTCCAACTGAATTTCTTCAAGTTCTTGGAGTTAAAGCTTTCTTTGGGATCTGAGTTGATTCAAGTCAAGGTTACACTTCTTAATTATCCGATAAGCCTTGTGTTCAATCTCCACTAGAAGGTGGCATGCTTTACCAAGGACTATCCTATAGAGGGACATGCCTAAAGGAGTCTTGTAGTTTGTCCTATATGTCCTATGTGAATTCAATCTTCTTTTATCTCATCCTTACATTCTTGCATTTTTTTAACCAATTAATTCTTTTTAGATCATGATGATTATGATAATAGATCTACACCTCAAACTACTATTAAGTAAGTAGTAATTCTACCCTCTAACTCCCTTCTTTAATGAACAATACTTTTGAATTATCCCCAAATGTTTTTGTTGTGTTGGGAATCTTGAATAAAGCCTAAATATTTGAGTAGCATATACCAAAAAGGATATGAACAGGAATTTTGGAAGAAAGTTTGAATAACATTAGGCCTAAATAAATTTAGTTAATATTAATGAAATAGGAATATTAGAAGGATTGTTAATGGGAATCTAAATTTAAGTTAGTTTATAGTAAATTGTATTCCTATGTGATTACCTAAAATGTTGCTTAAGTGATTGTTTGATTGTAAGGGTGAAAGGGAATTGGAGTGAATGGATTCCAACTTAGGAGATTTTAAGAAATCCAACTTTTCATATTTGCATGAATATTTCCTATATTTCCAAAACATGTGTATTTCAAAGATTTTATTAAAAGTTCATTTTACAATATAGATTAAGTTCTTCAAATAAATATTATTTTGAGATTTCACAAAGACTCTTGGAAAAGTGTTGCAAATATATTATCAAATGTTTTATTCATTACTTTAAGAATTCTTTGGAACTAATTAATCTATTATTACTATTACTTAATATTAAAATTATTTTACTTATTACATTAAAAAAGTATATCTTTATAAATTAAATCCACATTAAATATTTCATGCAAAAATAAATGTTTATTAAGAAAATGTATTTAATTTTACATTATCCATTTCATGGACATTTAACATGCATGGGAAGGATAGAATGAAATAAGGAAATTAGAAAGTTGTAACAGGTTAGAAGATGAGGTTATCTAAAGGATTTTAATAGGAGTTATATAAAGGAATTGGAAAGACTCAACGTTGATTATGTTTGAGAACTAGTATGTAAAGGTGGGATCTAGAAGGATTACATGCACTAGAAGATGTATTATTCATGAAACTATTTTTATTTCACATGGTGACAGACTGCCTATGATTATGGCGCAATGTAGGAGGACACAAATCTTAAGAAATTTACTTAAATGTCACAAGAGACATTATTTATTATGGCAAACATCGTTATTCCATGACTCACCAAATGTCAATATAACTTGGTATATGTATGTCTTGCAAGGTCAAAGGGATGAAAGAACCTCTACAAGACAAGTGCATAATTATAATATAATAATGGTAATCACATGATTATAGTAGTAAATGAAGATAAGGAAAAGTACATAAAAAGGAAATGTTGGATACGTATGTGTTTTATGGATTTTATACACACACACACACTTACTATAAAGATTATATTAATGTATATGGCCAAAGATGTTTTTAACCTAGAGATGGATTAGTTATTTTTGCTCACTAATTTGTTGTAATCACACTATTTAATAACATTTTTTAAGTTAATGAATTTTAGAAAATTATCTCAATTAAGAGATACTTTCCAAGTTGCATGTGATTGATATCATGTATGTGGACTCACTGACTTACTTCTAGTGGTTAGTGTCCATCTGGTCAAACAATGGATCCTCGTTTATGGATAAAAATTAGACATTATTTATTTTAAAATGATTTTCATTAAAAGCTTATATATCATAAGTCTTAAATAAAAGGGCCTAAAATCATATTTTTGCATTGGTTTCATGTTTTTAAATTAAAAAGGGAATTTTATAAAAGAAATGTTCATGGGTCTATGGGTTATCACTTAGTAATTCATGCCAATCACACTCCCAAATTTCAAGATTTGACAAGATGCTAATTTTAGTATAAGATACTATCTAGTGCAAGCTACTCAACCTTTAGCACAAATTGCCATGAGCATAAGATGCTCAATTTTTGTGCAAGATACCTTAAAGCACAAGTTGCTCAACCTTCAACATGAATCGCCATGAGCACAATATGCTCAGTTTTAGTACAAGATAACATCAATCATTAGAAAAGATAGCATAAGCATAATCCACTCAAATCATGGTATATGATAACACAAAAGGCTCTCAAATTGGCACAAAGCATTAAGCAATTAACTCTATCACAAACTCTTACCCAAGAAAAGGATCGTGGACTCTTAAAAATAACATTGATCAAATTAGTATACATAAAAGATCACATCTATTAAAGAACAAAGTACAAGAAAATCTCTATAGGATCTTTACAAAGATGAAAACTCTACATCACTGTATTCTTTCCAAGCATTGCCTTTAATCCACAAGCTCTCTTTAGGCATCTTCCAAAGTCTGCTCTAGTGACCTTTATGTAGATAGTTTGTAAAGTATCACACTTTGAAATAGTCATTTATTAGAAATAATGATCAAAAGGTGAGTTTGTTGTTGATCTCATCATTTAGCCTTTAATTGATTGACGAAGTCTTCTTTAGGATGAAGGCATAAAGTCATCATTATGGTTGTCTTGTTCATCTCAAATAGTTATTCATCAATTAGATAATTACTTAATATCCACTTAGACAAGTGTATTTTTCCAAATTTACATAAAGAAACACACATGTGCGGGCACGCATACACACACACACCCTATTAGTGTGGGCACACACACAGAGTTTATTCCTTCTATGACACTTATAACTAAGAATACCCAATGGTATTCATTAAAATTAAACCCAAAACTCATCTCTAGTCTGATGTTTTTGGTTCTTTGGCTAGTACCTCTCAAACTAATCCTAGAAACAATAAGAAGCCCAACATGACAAGCATCCATCTACTTGAAAAACTCCATAACCCAGAAGTTACAAACAAAGCATGTGAATCTAATGCCACTAAATCCTACCTTTTTTGTCAATTCTAAGAATTCTTGTTCACTTCGCTCTTTGCATTTCAGATATCTTGTCATCATCCCAACATCTATCTAGAAGACACTCTTCGTAGTGGTACGTGTGTTAGGTTTAGTAGGTAAAATTTCTTCCACAACAATCAACATCCCATTAATAGGAACAACATTATAACAGTTCTTCAATACTATTAAGCAACTCTCATCATTCCACATAGGAAGTACCCATTGAAAAATTGAAGTCTAATTATGTATAACATTGTCAGTTTTAATGAATGAATTAACAAACATTATTGCACAAGATTTCTTATCCAAAGGGTATTAATGTTTGTTGACGGTAAAATTTGGTTTTGTGGACTAAGATCTTAGTCAACACCCAAAATGTGAGTGGCAGGTGTGCGAATAGGTAGGAAAAAAGGATTAAGAATGAGAAAAATAGGCACTAGGAGCATTTTTATCGTAGTTCGACTAAAGCCAGTTTAGCTCCTACGTCCACGTTGACTATATTTGCCTTTGGGTGGTGGTTCTCACTATTCAAATGGATAGAATCATGATACCCAAGCTTTCCCTTCAAGTCTCTTTCTCTCAGTATTTTGATAGAGCTTTGGCATATGCTCCTCGAAATTCCCCTTTTATAATGGATTGACCCCTATTTATAAAAGCAGGGGAGCTTATAATGATAATTTTCTAATTTGTACATCAGTTACATCATATAACTATTTTGTATAGACAATTTAGACTCTATTTTATAAGGTCTATAGGCGAGTGTCTCCCTTTGGAGGCTAGTCCTCTAGCTGGAAGATGTGCTCTTTAGTATTGATTAGACCTAGTCATACCTCAAGACCGGAGACCTCTTGTTTGATCAGGATGTGAGTCATGTGATTTGTGGCACTACAAGCTGATCCTAAGCTCAAGCTCATAGGGTGAGTGCTTTGGATGCAGTTCACTTTTCTTGGTGACCCGAGGTCAGCTTCACCTAGCGAGTATGGAGTCATGTCTCTGAGCTTGTCTCGTGCCCTGTGCTAGAGCCGATGTCCCCTCTTCTTAATACTTCTAAGTGATCTGGAGCCCTTCTTGGCTAGACTCGTCTCATTAGGCCCACACTAGCCTATCTAACCAATATCGAAAACCACCTAAGCATAAGCCCTCCAACTCTCAGTTTGCTTGGTTGGTTAGGAGTTGCAGCTCATTGATTAACGCTGGGGACTATAATATTGTTGTTCAAATTCTTATTTTGTCTTTTCATCTACACCCATCATCATTATTTTCATTTAATGTGCACATTTTCCTAGAGCTGTTGTTTCGGCAAAAGCTGAATCCAGGAACTTTTCTGGATCGTTGTATTTCAGGTGATTGACTAATTTTTAAATCGGATGGCCAAGCAATCGATACTATAAAAAACAGGACAAGACATTCATCCCCTTTCTCATTCCTTTATTCTGGTACTTTTGTCCTTTGGACCTTCGAACAATAGTTGTTGGCCCCGTCTCCTAACTCTATTGATTCTTGCTTCGCTGTAGTGGTTGATCGGCCGCTCTTGATCAGAATCTTCCCCTTTTTTGATCATTTTAGGATTTGCTTCACTCCTTTGTTGCAGTAAACTTTCTCGATCTTTTGTTTTTGTGGGTTTTTGATGTGGTGTTGCCTGATTTGATAATGCTTGCCAATTTGCTGCTAAACATTTTGCTTGTGGGTCCATAATCAATAGTTTGCTAATTTGAATTTTTAGTGGTTCATTCGGGCATTATTAGCTAAACTCTTTTAGGTTTTTGGTAGTTTTAGTGCTTGTCTTGATGGCTTGGGGCGTATTATGATTTGTTGCATAGAAAATTTTGTTTTAAATGGTTGTCTTAGGAAAGGTTTGCCTTTAGTGACTTGATCAGTTTCCTTTTTCTTTCATATTTTGCATAGATGGTAGCCCATAGATGCAGTGGCCATCGAATAAGAAGTGTCAAGCCTGAATCCCTAACTAGCAGTGGGGAGTCGATACATCCCTTGGTTGGAGTGGCCTCTGGGGGCAGCAAGGCCGTTGAACGGCCCCTTTCTCAATCTGAATCTGGTACAAGACAGCAAGTCGTTAAGGTTCTTCGAACCATTCACTTTTCAAGCATTACTTTTCAACCATTGAATTGCATGAGCTCACAGGTACAGCAGAAAGCTTCCATATTCCCAAAGGTTACACCTTCTCCTGATGACCACATGGGTCATCTACTTCAAGGGTTTGCCACGATTAGCCCCTATCATCTTGACGAGAGGCTCAAATTCCTAGTTCATTCCTTTATAATCAATCTATTGAATAAACTGAAGCTTTCCCCTTCTCAGTTGACCCCAAATTTTTATACCAAGTTTGTCTCCTTAGCACTCATGTATCTAAGGGGAAATCTTCCTCCCCCATCCATGAAGGTTTTATGCCATCTCTTCAGCATAAGAAGCACAGGCTGCCTGGATGGAATCTATTATCTTTCGGCTCAAAATTTTGAGTTTAAAAGAGCTTTGCCTCAAGGAGAGGCTAAGGGTAAATCAAATGTTGGGCAGTACAAGACCCACTGGTTCTACATCTCATGCCAATCCTTACGTTCTCTTCACAATTGACTTCATTTTGACTTTGGGTAAGCGAACCATGATCATGCGAGCTCTTGTGATTTCGCATCTTATTTCTAATACTTTGTCTTATTTTCACAGTTAGTGCTAGCAAAGTAAAGCCAATAGTTGGAACTAAAGAGGCTAAGGTGTTACGCCAATTTGCTACTATCGGTAATGTGTAGAACAATCTTAAGTTCAATGATGACCTCCTATAAGTTCATGGGTTGGCTCCAACACTGGACGTTTAACTTACTAGAGAGATCGAGGTTCGTCGGGTGAAGGAAATTGGGCAGGCTTACTTCAAAGACTATGAGGAGATGGTGAAGCTACTTTTGCCAAAGTCCACCCTTCGATGAGTTTGAGGAGTTCGAAGTCGCTATGACTCCTCCAGATCCCATTATTATGGCAGCTTCCTTTGATCCAAACCAATCTCCTCTTGAGACAACCACGGGGCTCCTTCCAAACCCCACTCCTTCCCTTCGTCACAAAGTGACTGAGGTAGCCATGGCTACAACTTCATCTAGCCCCTTGCCAAGAAACGAAGAATAGACAAGGGGAAGCGAGCAGTTCACGAGGATGCAATAGAGGAGCATCAACTAGGCCTTGGTCCTAGCATAGAAGGATATTTTGATTATGTCCGAGAGAACTTGTTGAACATTCTGAGATCTCACTCCAACCCCGACCATTGGAAATGAAAATCTCGAATGGAGGGTTGATGCATTTCACCACACGTGAAGTTTTGCTAGTAAGTTGTTCTCATCATGGTTCTTCTTGCCTTTTCAAGGTTTAACTTGATCTATTGCATTCCTCAGGGTTTACTAGGGGAGGTAAAGCTAGGTGAGATGCTCCAGGACTCAAAGAAGAAAAACACTCGGCTCGTGGAAGACTTGTTCGCCATGATCGCCAAGGCTTTAAAGATAGAGAGCATGGCCAAGGAAGCTGAGCTCACTCGAAAAGAGGCTAAGGAGGCTCGAGCTCACGAGGTGGCACATCATGAGGCTATCATATTAGAGCTTAATAAAGCCATTGAAGAGTTGGCTAAAATGAAAAGAAATCGATAGATGACACTTCAAGGCTTTGACTTAGCAACGCAAAAGTTTGAAGCTACTGCACAATGGACAAAGGTTGTCAAGACTGAACTTAAGGTGGCCAGGAACGAGGTCACTTTAAAACAACAAAAGGTTGATCAAGTCATAATCGAAGCTACCAAGCAAATTGCAAAGGCAGTGGAGGAGGCAAAATCTAGGACGAGTACCCTCTTCTTGTACACTTTGTGGAAGTAGCACCCAAACTTGGATTTTTCCTTCTTTGGACCGGAAGCCCTAGATGTTGTCGAGGGCTTTAAAAATAAGGCTACTAGAACTAAATCTTCCCACAAAGGTGCTGGTCTGAACCCAGATCTTAGTCAACACCCAAAATATGAGTGGTAGGTGTGTGAATAAATAGGAAAAAAGGATAAAGAAGGAGAAAAATAGACACCAGGAGCATTTTTATGGTGATTCGATTAAAACCAATTTGACCTCTACATCCACGTTGATTGTATTTGCCTTTAAGTGGTGGTTCTCACTGTTCAGATGGGCAGAATCACAGTACCCAAGGTTTCCCTCAAGCGTCTTTCTCTCATATTTTAACAGAGCTTCAGCATATGCTCCCCGGAAGTCCCCTTTTACAATGGACTGATCCCCTATTTATAGAAACAGAGTAGGTTACAATGATAATTTACCAATTTGTACATTAGTTACATCATGTAGCTATTTCGTGCAAACAATTTAAACTTTACTTTTTGAGGTTTGTAGGTGGATGTCTCCCATTGGAGGCTAGTCCGTTGGCTGAGAAGATATGTTCTTGACTATTAATTAGACCTAGCTATACCTCGGGACTGGAGACCTTTCATTTGATTAGGACATGAGTCATGTGATTTGTGGCACTGCGGGCTGATCCTAAGCTCGAGCACACAGGGAGAGTGCTCTGGATGCAGTTCGCTCCTCTTGGCAACCTGAGGTCAGCTCCACCTGGCTAGCACAAACTCCTGTCTCTGAACTTGTCCCGTGCCCTGTGCTTAAGCTGGCATCCCCTCTTCTTAATACTTTTGAGTGATTTGGAACCCTTTTCAGTTGGGCTTATCTCATTGGGCCTACACCCGCCCATATAACCAATACCAGAAATCACCCATAACATAAGCCACTCAACTAGGGGACTTATGTTGATAGAAAAAAAGAGATAGGATGAGCAGAAGTCTCACATCGATGAAAAATCGGATGACCTTATGCCTTATAAGGTGGGAGAACACCCCTTTCCCAAACGAGACACCTTTTCTTGAGTCAAACTCCAATGGGAACCTCAGACTTGAGTTGAACTCCAACGAAAACCTCAGGAAACAAAACCACGCAACTACGAGATCGTTCAAAACGGATAATACCTCGCATAGACAAGGCTCATTTCAACTATCATTAATGTTTGACTTGCAAAAAGAAAAACATTATAGGGCTTTGAGCTGAGAATATGTGAAAAAAAAAATCTAAACATGTTTTATGATTAAATGAAAATTCTTTTCATTGAAAGAGAAATATAAACAAAAATTAAAATTAAAAAAAAAACATGTGAATCCCATAAAAAAAAGACTAATCCATTGCATGTCTTGTATCTATTTCTTTCGTAATTGACCAAAAGCTTAACTTTTTCATGGAATATATATATATATATATATATTGCATTCGTGCGAACTGACATAATCTTTTTGCACTATTTCTTAATCATATATAGGACAAAAAACTAAGATGCAAAACTAAAATTCATACAAATATATACATATGAGAATTTTAAAATATCACGCTAGAACTTTGACGTCACCAGAATATATATATAGACAGAGAACTTTACTTGAAAAATAAAATTCATTGTAAATAAAAAATTGATGGCAAAACTGTGAACTAAAAAAAAAATGACTTATTCATAGCTAAGACAATTTTATTTCAAGGATTTCATAAAAAATTACGTCTAGCATAGAAACTTTATTAATAAAATTATAAACTATTTCATATATGTGAGATAATGCTTATAAAAAAAGCAAGAAACAGATTGTTTGATGTAAACTAAACTTTACATAAAAATCATAGAATTGCAATTTGTTGAAGAAATTTACTAAAATAAGTCATATATATTCTACAAAAACAAAACTCTAAAAAAAAATACTTCCGTAAAATTAACCAATCTTTTTATATATTTCCAATAAAAGAAAATTACATGTCACTTGACATATATATATATATATATTATTTATCTCAAAGGTTTAAATCGATTCTAAAATCCTAATAAAAAAACTTCAATAAAAAAACTTCAATGATAACAATAACTGTTACTAATGGTGACATTATTATTATTATTATTATTATTATTATTATTATTATTATTATTATTATACCTGGATAAGATGGGACACGCTTGACAAGTGTGTTAATGCCTTCAAATCCTTTGTAGGATTCCAGAATCTTCTTAACAAACACAGTGCTAATGTTCGCCATTGCCTTGTTGAAAAGAAGATTGAACCTAGTGTCCAATTTTGTGTAGTCATAGGCGTGCACTCCATGAACCCTTTTGAATAGAATGTCCCCTTCCATCATTGCATTCTTCAGTTCAGACATAAGAATTATACTTATTTTTGTTTAGTTTCGAGGAAATAAAAAAGGATTTCCAAAAATAATTTCCTTGATTCTCGCCTCAATTCCTATAACATCAATTTAAACCACTTGGAAGATAAATCTTGTAATAATTTTTTCCTTCATATTAATTTAACCGTGGATCCTTGTTGTAGAGTGAGACGGCTTAGTTCCCAAAAATTTTTAGCCTCTTCTATTTTTAAAAAGAATTCAATAACAAAAAAATTAAAATATTTTTATAAAACGTTCTGAAAATTTGTATTATATTCTATTCAATATGATGATGCTACTAATACATTAAATTAAAAACTTATAATATGTATTTAGACATATTGAAAACTGCTACTACGATGACTACTACCATTATTATGATGATTAACGATTCAGATTGATTGTGATTACGAATACGACTCAAACTATGACTACAACTACACCCAAGACTGCTTTTGAGATTGGCTACAACTAAAATTACAACTGACAGCTGCCTACAACTACAATTGAGAAGACTACAACTGACAACTACAACCGATGATCGTGACTAGGACTATAACTACGATTGAGAATACTATGACTCAAACAAACTGTTGTTCTTGCTTCTGCTACTAGCACCATTGCATCATGATTGTAACAACTATGACTATCACCACCCCTCCTATTAATTATTACTAATTGGTACCATTATCATTATCATGTATGTTCAGATAGAAATACTTAAATATTGATCAAGTAAGTTAATTTATTGAAAAAATCTTAAATATTTACGGAGAAATACTGACCACGCTAAAATCATTAGCAAGTTAAATTATGAGAAACTCACCAATTGATCAAATTTATCACGAATTTAATAGAAAAATAAACAGAATATTTATATCTGATCCACACAATATTTTCAAATTTTTGTATATAAATAACAATAACAAAGGGGAAACTTTAATTTTACATTTACATCCTCATATCTGATTTTCATCTTTTCTGAGTCAATTATCATTAACCATAATTGGTATGAGTAAATGAGATATGAGAATAGTATAACTCAAAATAAAATGAACAAAAAGTCTACTCCTATTTTCACGTTTCTCTCACAATTAATTTACGCTAGCAATAATTAATATAAGGATATGTGAATTAAACACGGTTACAAGAGCGTGACGACAGCAACTTCGTAAAAGGAATTATTAACTAACCAGGTATCCAGGTAAACTTTATCTTGAGTCAACAGTAGTAAGGGAGCAAATGACACGCCATCGTCATTGGGCGCAAAGTATTTAGCAACTGGAGCCAAACTGTGGACCCTGTGGTTCTCCACCGTAGAATCATAGTAAACCAGAGTGAGACGCCAACAGCCTGAGAACACGATCTAACATGGTGGCTGCTTCTGGGCTCTTGCAATAAAGCTTCTCTGCAATCTCCTTTGCAGATAGCTTGGCCTCCGGACCTGCTTTCTTCATCACATCAAACACACCAAGCTCAGTGGCCGCCTGCAAAGCCATTGAAAACACAGTTAATATGCATAGCTGCATGGCGTGTGAGAAACCTTCTTCTTCTTCTTGCTGCCGTTGTTTTTCTATTTCTTTTTCATTAAGGTGGTGAAAATGGTTTTCCCCAGAATTTTCCATTTTCTAGCAGTTGGAAATCAAAATGCTGAGGAATCAAATATTATGTGTCTATGTATTGTGCAATGAGTAAGGTGGGGCAGCTTACACATGTATTATTTATAGAGGTTTTCAGGGGTAATGATGAAAATTCTCTGTCAAAAATAATTAGTAGATCTTTATAATTTTCTCCTCACTAATTAAAATTTCATCATTAATAAATAACATATGTGTGTTCCTGTTCTAAACTTTAGAAAAATTAGAATAATAAATTTTCTGTTTATAAATGAGAGTAAAGATTATATAGAACAAATATGCATGAATGGATTTGGCTTCAAAAGCATAGAAGTATATATATGAGATTAGAAACGCTTAAACAAAATGAATATAAATAAAATTGAACCATAATTATGGATGCATGCGCTGTGAGTGATGTCAGTAAAACAATGACTGTTTATAAATGAGGGTAAAGATTATAAGGAACAAATATCCATAAATGGATTTGGCTTCAAAAGCATATAAATATATATGAGATTTGTAACGTTTAAACAAAATGAATATAAATAGGATAGAACCATAATTATGGATGCATGAGCCCTGAGTGATATAAGTAAAACAATGGTGTTATAATATATATATATATATATATATATATATATAGAGAGAGAGAGAGAGAGAGAGAGAGAGAGACGGGTGGGAATCAATTCATATTAACATAAAAAAAAAAGGTATGCTTAAATCATTAATAAGAATTAAAATGGATTTAAAACATGTCTTTCAATTATAAATAAATTTTAATTAATTGATTATATATTTACGATAATTAAACTTTCTTAAATTTTATACATAAAATATATATTATAATTATTTGTAAATAAATAGTTTGAACGAAGAATATAGAGATATATATATATATATATATATAATAGACAAACTGGCCTCTCAAGTTAGAGAAGCCAGTGGTTTTGCTATAAACCGTGTGAGGCCATGGCACCATGTGTCACGCCTAAAGCAATGCCTATGCCACACGGCTTCCATGTGTAAGCAATTAGCCTTGCCTCCATTTGGTTAGGCCACACGGCCATGAGGTGTCAAGAGCATGTTATGCTCAATAACTAGGAGG